>PVKA01006882.1:0-62845 GCA_004027165.1 Ctenomys sociabilis
CAACTCAAATTCTGTATTGTTTGGTTTGCCTTGTTTTATTTTGCTTTTGTTTTTTTTTATTTTTCTCTTTAAAATAAAATTTAAAAAAGAAAATCCAAAAACAAAAAATAAAATATTGAATAGTCACTATTAGATTTCACTATTTATTGCTTCTCTCTGTACTGTTACCACCCTCTATTTAATTATACAACCATTTGCTTTCTAAAGGTAATTACTTAATCATTTAATAAAAATTTATATTTGCCTAACATAAATAGCAGAGAAAGAAGGGAAATGTTAATGGGAGAAGGAAAGGGAAAGCGAGGGGAAAAAGGAAGGAACTGTTTCCCTGATGATCAGCCTGTGTGGATGCTAATATCCACCCTGAATACACTTTCCAGTTTCCTTCTGTGCAATGGGTTATTTAACACCACAAGTCAAAACATTTCATCCCACACACCAAGAGTATTATAAATGGGGCTTCTCCTAGCAGAGCTGATCAGTAGATTTCCTAGATATTCTGCCAAGAGATTGAGTTCATCTCAATCTCTAGAAGAAAGTTTTTAATGTCACTTTTCTCATTGTCATGTGCCTTACAAGGTTTTATAATTCACCCTTCATTTCCAGCTACCACTGTATCAGAAACCCAGTAAGTGAGGAAAGACATCATTGTTAAGTCTCATAAGTCTTGACAACTTATATTTAAAAATGGCTCTTTAGAAATGTTAGGATTGTATCTAGAATTCATTTTAGTTTAACACTATAAAAATAAAAACATTTCATTTAATGTGTTTTTTATCTTTTTAACCTTGGTATCTCTATCAGTAGCATTTGTTAATAATATATAAAGACATGTTATACACTGATCTCAGAACAAATAAAACTTATTTTTTACTAATAAATAGAAGATTGTCCAGAAATTTTTGTCTATTTTTCTAGAAAAGTTAAAAAAGAAAGACTCCAGAAGAGCCTCTAGGTTCAGTCGACTGCAATTAGTGAATAATCACATAGTTTTCTTACACTGTGGAATATCTGGTCCCACATGAGGTGACCACAGACCACTCTGTGCAGTGTGTCCCATGACTGTGTCATCACTACTGAAGGACAAGGAAACCAGGACTTCTTTCCCTTAGAAAATTACCTCTGGCAGTGACAATGTATCTTTCAGCCAAATAATGTAACCTGTCTAGTTTGCCTTGGGTCATACCTTTCTCATCCTGACAAATGGCCTTCAGGATGCGATGTCCCATGCCACATTTTCCGTGATCAGGGATGCAGACTCCTTCTGATGCCCACCATCGAAAACACACTGGGTCCTCACAAGGAACAGATTCCACCAAATGAGGGCAGTGGCCCACAGGCCCTGTGGATTCCATAAGGATGTGGCGCTGTCTCATTCTAAATCCTAAAAACAAGATAAAACAAACGTTTCACAGGATTCCATTCCTAGCCAGTGAACCAGTTGCTAGGTTAGAGATGAAACATTTTATGAATATTCACAACTCCAAAATACATGTTATCTTAAAAAAAGTAAATTTTAAAAAAGGGGGGCCAGAAGATGGTCCAGTAGAATAAGTGCTTCCCTACCAAGTGCAAGGGTCTCCAGTTCTTGATTTGTTTTAGTTTATAAGAATTGGTGAGGAAAAACAAAAATTGAAGAATGAGAACATAAACCCTTGTCTTCTAAGAGATTTCAATCTAAATACCAGTAAAATGCATGAAGACTCACAGAAATGATCTTATTATAGAAAATTCTATGCTGTCTTTTTGCTATTTTAATTTGATTTTGTGATTTTATTTTTGCTTTTTGAGGCAGTTGGGTGTTTTTTGAGACAGGGTCTTACTGTGCACTTCAGCTTGCCTTGAACTCACATTGTAACCCAGGCTTGCCTCCAACTCACAGCAATGTCTTGCATCAGCCTTCCCACACCTGGGATTACAGGTGTGCACAACCATGTCTAACTCTTTGTTATTGTCTAACTCTTTGTTATTGATGATAGCCTTGACACACTGCATTAAATTGAAATGTATCTATCATTCAGCCTATTCTTGTTGCCTAACCATTCAGAACTTCCTCTTTTGAGTTCCTTCTAAATTGTTTTATTTATACTCTCATCAACTGGCTGAGTAAGGTGATATCTACTTAGACTACACTCTCTACTCTGGCTAAACATGGGGAGCAGAACTATTATTAAATTTTTAAAACAATCTACAATGAGACAAGGGAAAGTTTCCACAATCCAGAAAACTATGGGCCTATGGAGTCAGAAACTCATCCTTGATAGAAGCTAAGTAGTTATACATTGAGAGAAATGAATCAACCATAAAAGTATGGAGAGTGACAGGTCTTTCTGGAAAATACAGTGTGTAGGCATGCTCTAAATTGCTTGGCTAATTTTCAGCTTCTGTTCTGTGCTCTCATGAGAGAGTGTGGACCTTCTATGTGTATATCTTTTGTTTTTTGTCTTATGCAAGAGAACCGTATGTTTTAGAAGCTGCTCATAAGACTAACTGATATATGTCAAATCAAAGTGATCCTCAAAAAGAATGACTGAGAACCAGATAAAATCCTTCAGTCTTCATTTTTAGTTTTTTGCTCTCATGTGCCCTATCTACTTTAAAAGCTATGTTTTTTCAGCTTCCACTGATCTCATGTCTTACCGTCTATTATTTATCCATCAAATTGAATCACCAATTTAATTCCTTCTAGTTCTATTTTTAAAGAAATTCAATCTATTGCACAATAATATTTTAAGAAACTATCATTTATTCTTTAAGACAGCTAAAAGTACTTTATAAGGAATATAGAGAACATTCAATTCATAGATTGAGAGTTAGATATATTCACTCTACTCACAACAGAGCAAGAAGGAAAAGTGAGTGAACATGAAAGGTAACAAAGCCAAGCGCATCTCTCTGAATGTTGTCATACTACTAGAGAAGCAGCAAAGCTCCAAGTGAATGACAGCAATACTGGTGGCTAGAGTAGCATGGACATATGGTTTCAGGATTGAAGAGGGAGCTGAGCTGGCTTGGAATAGTACAGCTGGGTAGGAATTGTAAATAAAGTCAAAAGTACTTCATTTGAGTGTTTATGATCCCAGCATAACCCAGAGCATCTCTTTAAAAGAGATGCTTAGATTCTTCCTGTAAGGACCAACTACGTATACACAGGCATCATTCAGCAAAACATGAATGAATTTTCAAGGCATTAAAAAATGTTAAGTTCAGGGCAACTGGAAAAAGAAGCTACTTCCCTGTTTCCTATCTCCAAGTCCACACTGTTAGTTAGCCAGAATAAAACTTACCGAAAGGCCCAGTTACCTTCTTATTCCTCCTTCAGAAGAGGTACGGGGAAAATACTCAGCTCTGAACAAATGCAGTGAATGTAAAAGTGCCATGACCCTCAAGCTCTTGTTGCCGCACACCTTCATGACCTCTGTGTTCGCATACGTGGCACGCTGCTTATTTATTGTCTTACATTTCTGCTTACGCAGGTTTTGGTTTTGAGCATGGTATAGCATGGGACCTCATGATTTACACTGTCTGACATCCAGCTCAGAGTTGAACATAGACAGTTAGCAGTCTCTACTGAGGGTATCTGGACATGCTATTCCTGAAACTTAATGCCATTGAGGGGGCATGTGAAGTTTTCCTTTATAAATCATACTGCATTCATCCTGCCATAAATCTATAGATTATGTCTCCTCCTAGTTAACAAATTATTTATTTGTGTTGCCTTTGTCCTGACTCGAAGTAGGGTCAAATCATAGCACAAGTTCAGGGTAAAACAAAAATTTGGGGTTCTCTCTCTAGTATTCAACATTAATCAAACATTGTATTCATTCCTAAAATAGGCAACAGTCTTCCCCAAGGATTCTTCTCTCAAAGTCAAACAACAAAGTATATCATGGTTGATCCAGGAATCTTTTCCATTCATTTCCTGATTATACTTTAATAAATATTCCACAAACAATAAACAATAACTACTATATGTCCTGTAGTGTGGGAGCTATAAGAAGGAAAGATATAGATATATAGATATATAGATATAGATATAGATGATATAGATCTATATCTATATCTATATCTATATCTATATCTATATCTATATCTATATCTATATCTATATCTATATCTATCTATCTATCTATCTATCTATCTATATATATATATATATCCCTCCCCAGAACATTTAATCCAACAAGGGAAAAGGAAAAAAAACCTTTTAAGTATTTACCCCCTATTAAAACTGGAGCAGCCGCTTTACATATATTACTTTCAAGTAATAGGTTTTAAAATGGTTTTATAACTTACACTTCCATTTTTAATGTTAGAAAAATGGGACTACACTGCACTTTATCACTTCTCCAAAGACACATCACTGATGACACACTGGGTATGTAATACAGCTGAGGTGCTTCTCATAAACAGGATCAGAGCCACCTCCTGTGTAGGCTCCGTTCCGGCACTTCCTTCATAAAGTGTACCCGAAAGGTACTACACATGGATCACTCCCTTGCAGGGAAGCAGAGCAGACGGAATAATGGAGTACTGAGTAAGTAGTAGAGAGCTATAATAATCACTTCCTTACTTCACCTTGCAAAACTAAGGTTCATAGGATTTTTTTCTCTGTACGACTCCGAGATTTTTTGTGGTTTAGGATATAATGCTATTGGAGATAATTAGAAAGAAGTGAATAATGGTTTGGGGAGAGAAAAGAGAAAATGAGCAGATGGCAGGAAAGGGGTCAATGTTTTTAAATGAAGCCATGGATGAATTAAGGAGGTTTGAAAGGGAAAATCCAGGCTTCTGGGTTACTGGACTAGAAGTGTCAATGAGAGCTTCTAATGGGTTTGTCATGGGCAGTGCTGTGTCCTTGCACTGTCTATAAGGGATAGACTTGAAGAAACAACCGGCAGGTTAAATAAAAAGGAGGAAGCTTATTCCACTTTATTCTATTTGCTCTTGGTCTCTGGTGGCTTTGGATGTTGGATAACAGCTCTGAGTCAAAGAACCCAAGTAGATTGAATATTGAATTTCAGCTCTTTAGGTATCAAACACCATTCCTACAGGGTAGCATTGTACAGTGTCACTATTAGTTACCAGCCTGTTGTGAATGTAGACAATAAGAATCATTGGGTGATGTCAGCATGAAGAGAATTGAGGCTCACTGTAAGAAATAAGCACTGCCTGCCACCAGCTCCACACAGAATAAAAGAAAAAGATTTTCTCTTAGTGTACATATTATATGAGACAGCATTAAATTATTTTATAGGATTCTCTTTAAGGTGGAGTCTATCTAGTGCAGACGGAGGGAAAATGTAAATGTTTAGGATTTTATCATATAAGATCTAGACACGTCAATATTGCCTCACATTGGCATTATCAAAATTAATTTGTTTGAGAACATAAAATATTGTCTTCAAAACTAGTCATGACTTCAAAGTTTTGAAATATCCTTTGCCCTCTGGGGATCTTTAGTATCTCTCTGGTGCTATGATTTAGGAGATATTGCATAGGAGAAAATAAATTAAAGTGATTTATACCTGAAGTGTCCCACAAAAGCTCATGTGTTAAAAACGTGGTCTCGTATGTCTCTTATCAGTAAATTAAGAGACTGTACGGTATAATAATGTCTGTAAGTATGAAATCCTATATACACCTTTTATGATACAAAAACATCATGAAAACAGTTTGCAATGTATTAATTTATGAAATGTATCTTGTCAAGGTATCTTAAAACTGTCATTGATATTTGTACTTCAATAAAACAAAAGTAAAATTTAAAAAATAAATAAATAAATAAAAATGTGGTCTCTAATACACCGCTTTTGAGAGGTACGAGTTTTTTTTTCCATTTATTTTTATTTTATTAAAATACAAATGTCAATCAGACAGTTTCAAAACACCTTAACCATACAGAGTCGATGAATTAATACATAGCAAACTGTTTTGATAACGTTTTGGTATTGTACAAGGTGCATACATGATATTATATTTACAGGTTTTTTTATAGCTGAAATTATATCAAAAATTCAATAATTATTTACCTAGTGGATGACCATAGCACTAAAAGTGGACAAAATACCCTGTCCAACCACCATTAGTGCATATCTTGCCTATCATAGAATTATGTAGAAGCACAGCGTTATCTATCCCAACTGTACTGTCTATACACACACATCCTGATTTTTTCTTTCTACAACCCTTCCTTTGTCTACACCTGTCAAAAGTGGGCACTCCATTGACATTCAACTACCTTAGGTGCATGAACTCGACACCACAATCCAACACAGTCCAGCATTCTGCAACCATAGGGAGTTATTCAAAGAAATTGTTGACCATATCCATTTACAGCTTAGCTTAATATTATGGGCTCACGATGTATACTTCATTTTTATACTTTTATACTTTTCTGCTGGATGGTTAAGACTTAGGTAGATCAAAACTTATATACCAACACCTGAACTTTATATTTCCTATGTGGTCATTGAAGTGTTCTCAGGGTTTATCTTGTAGTCCTGTACATTATTCTGTAGTTCCTTTGTCTGTGTCATCCATGTGGATGAGTCACGGCCAATGCTTGACCAAATTGCTCTCTGTGAGAGCCTGAGAGAAAGATTTCTCTTCATGTGACTCTCCTCAGGCACACTATAGAACTTCAGTCTCTTTCCTCTGTGGCTCCACACTCTCCTTGCTCAGAAAATTTGGAGCTCACCTGAGTCTCATAATATTGCAGTACAGGTTCTCCTATGGCCTGAGTCTTCACTGACCTTGAAAGGCTAGGGCCAAAATGTTGGCTGGCCTTGTGGCTCTTCTCTTTCTCCAACTCTGACTTGTGATCTTAGGTTGTTAACCATCCAGAAGAAAAGCTGATTAGTATCCTGCAGCATATGCCATTCACTTTGCCTTATCTGACTCAATTGATTTTACTTGTTATACATTTCCTTTTGTATTTCTGCTTTCTGCTTGTTATACTAGGGAGACTATACGATATTTACACATGCGTGTCTGGTTTATTTCACTTATGAGTATATGTTCAAGTGGCATCCACTTCAGTATAAATGCTTCAAACTTATCATTCTTAATAGCTGAGTAATACTCCATTATATAGAAATACCACATCTTTTTCAACCATTCCTCGGTATGAGTTTTGAAGGTGACTAGAACATAAAGTCTATGATTATCTGGAGGTTGACCAACTGATGAATGAATAAGTTAACGGCTCTCATTGGGAATTAATTAGAGGTGGGATATAGTTGAAGTATATGGGTCACTGAGGTGTATCCTTGGGTTGCATAACTGGTCATAGCTGCCTCCACATACTTGCTGGCCATCATCTTTGCCCCATGTAATCTTATTTTGATGCTCTGACTTGAAATGGGCAAAATGCAATGAAGCCATCTGGGGACGGAAATTTATGAATGTGTGAGGCACAATAAGCCTTTCCTCCTGTGAGGTAACTTTCTCAGGCCTGGTGCCACAACCAGTGGAAAGCCAAGTGGTACAGAAGGAATCCCTGAAGTTCTACCACATAGTGAATTAGCTAATATGATACCATATCAAAAGCATTGCAAAATTCCTTTTTGAATTTCCTGCCTTTTTAGAATTTTCTGTAACAGGGACAAGGGGTTTTTGATAAATCTATGTCAAAGTATCAAGAAGAATTTTTAATGCCTCACATCTATGTGTCAGGTTCATCCTTTGGCATTTTCTAACTAATTCTCTTCCATATTTCATTAATTACGACCCTCTATGAATATCTCAAAGGTAATAATAAATGATAAAACCTAATCCAATTTAAATCTCTCTGAAAGGTATCTGAGCTTCATTTGATGAGCAGCAGTCAGCCAAGCACTGCTCCTCCTTTCGGCCTGGCATGGATGTGATGGGAGGGCTCGAAGCCTTGAACAGCGGCTTACTTCCCAGTGTACTCTAAGTAGGGGACAGTCACATATCCTAAATGATGGCTGCTTTAAGGGTGTTTGAGTATGAATAATAGCCACAGAGAGACCAGTGCTCTTGTAACTATTTTCTTCTATTAGGCAAGAAATATTTCCAGCCCCATTCTTTCTACTACATTGTGTTTTGAAGCAAAGAGAATACACGGAAGGAAACATGATGACTGGAAAAACACCAGTGAGGAGACTTCCAACTTTGTATATTTCTCTGTGTGTATGTGTATGGACACATGTATTTGTGTCCCTTTCTTCCATACTATAAAATATGAAGAATGTCTCAATGTCTTAGAGTACTGCTAGTGTGTTCACTGTACTTTGCAAGAGTAGAGAATCCAAAGGTACAGCTAAACACTGCTGGTGTTCCTGCATCCAGCAATGTTTAATGAATTAGCCTGTGCACCCTAGCCTCTGTGGAATTCTAAGCTATATTTAGCTTGCCTTGCTCCGTGATTCTGGCAAAACGCAAGTAAGTGTTGTGGGCAGAAACAGAGAACGAGGATGTCTCAGGCCTCATGCTCACAAGTCAGTAGAAGTAACAGGAAGATTAGTTACCATCTTCATAACATGCTTAGGCTCCTTGTAGGCACAGGATCCTTTCCCTAAAGGGAAAACTCTACTTTTATTAGTCCCAAGAGAGAGTATAGCCAGGTGGTGCTTCCAGGCTTAACAAGACCTTAAAAGCTAAAATTCTCCCTGCTTTAGGGAAGTATTTTAAAATCGGTCACTCCTAGACCTGAATAACAATCATCTTGCTTTTCTCATTGCTGATATGAAAGCATAGAGCTAGGGGGAAAAAAAGAGCTTATAGAAAATGTGGGGCTTTGAAACATGAGGAGGGTCTTAAGTACTTTTTCATTTATTGGACAAAATACCCAAAACCTCTGAGTTAAATTAGGACAGATTTATTTTAGCCCATACTTTTAGAACTTTCATCTGTGGTCTGCTGGTTCTCAGGCAGGGCCACGTGGCAGAGAGGCATACAAGGCAGAAACAACAAATGGCAAGGCAGGAAGGAAGCAGCATCATTGCCTATGTCTCATCTCTTCCGTTATGATCTATCCAGGCTACAAGCCTCCAGGGGCCATACATACCAAGGCCCTCCCACGAGGCATAGCAAGAACTGTGGTAAATTGATCAGTGGAAGAATTTAGTAACCACAAACCCCTAATCCACCTCCATACACCCTTGGTACAGCTGCCTCCTAAAGGTCCCATCTATGATCCTATGAGGCTCTACTAAACGATGGGTTAAGAGTATGTTTTCTGGAGTACAGATACAGTGGGGGATTAAGCACCAGTGAAGAAAAGGTTTGGCATAAAGGATCCTGTGTGACTAGTAAATGATGGAACATGTCACATCATGTTCCATTGATTCTGACTTGCAGGGACCAGCCTGAGTTATGTGGAAAAGCAAAAGTAAGGTAAAAGTCAACAGTACCATTTTTCAGTTTTGAGAAAAAATTGGCACAAGGGATCAAAACAGCACATAGAAACAAGATAAGGAGCATTCACTGAATTGCTATAGAGAGCCTATGGATCAGAACAAAGGGGAAACGTATTTAATAAACACTGTTAACTAAGTCTGGCCTCTGGGACTGCCTCCACAGTCTCATAGCATCCCTAAGGAAGCCCCTGCCCCTTCTCAATATGTCAGGCTAAGTGCAGCCATAGTTCTCTGGACCCCGGAGGAACAACATGCCTAGAACCTTCTAATTAAAGCCCTATCTCCTGGTCATAGTGGCTGATTCAGGGATGAGCATATGACACAAAGCGGCCAATGAGATTAAATTCCAGAGAACTCTTCCTGGAACTAGCAACGAAGACAATTTGTACAACTTGTTATATACAATGGAAATTCCTATAAGCCTTCACTCAATGAAGAAAGCCTGCAAATTCTGCCTATTATAGGGAAAAATAGAATGGAGACATAGACAATTGTCCAGACAGAAAAACTCAGACCTTTTGGCCTTGATTATACTGTTAAAGATAGCTCTAGATCCCCTCCTATTTTCAGCTAGAAGAACTAATAAGCTCTCTTTGAGTTTAAACTATAATGGATTGAGTTTCTATCACTGATGTCTAAAAGTCCAAAAAACATAAGGCCCAATTGACCACTGTTGGTCCCACAACTCTGGAAGAAGTGGAAAGCTGTATGCAATGAAGCAAAGTTGTACCTCCTTGGATAGCCATGGCCAAGGTGGCTTAGGAGCTGGGGTCTGACCATACATGATTTTCTGGACAGTGATCTTAAACAGGTGCAGCATAGACACACACTGGGAGCCTTGTTCTGGAGTGTGTGAGCTGCCCCAGGAAGCCTCACAAGCACCTCCGAGAGGTTTACACGAACACATTTATATGTGTAAAGCACAAATCCTCTGAGAATTAATGGGAACTTTTCTGTTTCCATAAGTTGAGGTGGCCTGGGGAAGACTTCAGTTGTATGCCAAATAAAGGACCAAGAGGAGCTCCCATCACTTCACCAGACATCACTGGCAACTTTTATGCTTTGATAAAGAACAAATGTAAGCTTCTTCTTGCTCTAGATTCAAGTTTCACCATCAGTCTTTGCCTTAAAGCAACATGAGTCAGAATAAAAGGAAAAGCTTAGGGATGTGGGCTATGAACCCAGGAATACAGGTGCGCCTGTGAACACTCTCTCAGCTGTGTGCAGGTAGAAGGGATGCCGGGATAGCAGCACTACCACTCACATACATCCACTTTTTATGCCGAAGAATTAGTAGGAGTACAGCCTTTCAGGTACAGCCTAATAGCTGGCCACATTAGGGAATGTCCCTGGCTCACTTCTCCCACTATAAGGAAAATGTCTTCTCAGCACTAGCATTGAATGCAACACAACATCCAAACATTCAATGTGGAAATCTAAAAATGAAAGAAATCAATCATGAAAACAGTTTTGAATGTAATTACAGAAACCATGTCTAATTTCCTCAGTCACTCTCTGTATGTAAAAACATTAAGTTATATCAAATTGAATTACAGTCACTTCATCTGTGATAAGCCTAACCAGAAAGTCAATCAAGGTCAGATTCTGTGCTCCACTGAAATGTCCCCACTTGCCTCTCTAACAACTGAATGCTGTCAGGCTTGAGCTGGTTATCTAAATTTTATAAACAAATATTGTCTTAGACAGGTTTAATCAGTTACTAGCTGACAGAATAAATGTGTGTACTCTGAAAGCAAATGAAGCCCACACAAGCAAGGGACTCACCTTTCCTCCCCTGAGGATCATGGCAGTTCTCATGGACGCACTGGCCCCAGGGTGACCAGGAAGATACTATGCAGTCCGTGGAGCAAGGGACACTGCAGAGCTGAGAAGCCGCAGGGGCAGGTCCCAAGCATAATGCAGGTTCCACAGGTCTAGACACTGAAGGACAAAAAATAATGACCCATGTCACATTCTCTGGATATGCCTAGAAATGTTTCTATCTGCACACGAACCAGCATCTTCAGGGCTGAGAGAATTATATGCAAACGAAATATCAACATCTTCCAATACACATTGCTTAGTTCCACATTATTAATTAGTACTTATGGTGAGAAAAGGAAGAGACTGACAAAGGACATGCACTTGAGATCTATGCATTGCTGACTGTTCCCAGGAATTCAAAGAAAGAACTCAAAATACCACAGGTGCAACTTATCTAGATCTATGATTTAAAACAAAATTAAGTGCCTTTGTGAAACTTCAAGATGAGTCTATCTTACTACATAAATGATTAGGTTAAAAAAAAATCTAAATCAAACCCCTGAGGTGGAGTGTTTAGCATAACCAATCTACTGCTGTGACTCTCCAGAGGGGTGGAGGTGGCAAAGATACAAAAGAAAAATGGTTCTTATAATAAGAAGAAAAATCAGGCTCTCTGATACAGGCTCAGCCACTTGAAATCAGGTTCACTACGGAGGGCACACAGAAGTTCAGGGATCCACCAAAGAAGGGCAAAGGCACGAAGCCAGGAGCTTTCAGTCCTTTCAGATGGGCATTTTCACCCACACAGGCCAGAGCTAGGTTCCTTCACAATGCAGTAACCATCTCACAGTGGTGTTCAGAAGATCTTCTGTGTGCAGACCTGCCTGGGGCACCCTGACAATACACAAATAAAAGGCAAAGGAAGAGTCAGATCCTTGCAGACATTATAATACAAATGAGATTGGAGTAGCAATATCTAAAAATGACACATTAAAAGAACAGCCAAATGCATAACTAATTAACCTTATAGAGTGACACCATGCCAAGGAGACTCTGGAATAGTCCAGACTTTCAAAGCAAATGCTTTCAGGGTTTATCTTAAGGGGTGACTTCTGCTATTGTCTAAATATTTCTTAGATGTCATTTCTATACAGTTGGACAGATAACAAATGCCTCAGAAGTGAAAATTGGTGTGAGAGGATCAGGAGGTGCATCACTCCACCTACTTTGCTTCCTCCCACTTTCCATGTGGTGCAAATGTCAACTCTGGTAAAAGTGGTAATCAATCACAGCTCTGACCAACAGAACACTGAGAGCCAAAGCAACAACAAATTCAAAAAATACTGTCATAAAATGCTGCACACTAAAGGGTGAAGGGTGTTTCTAAGGATCAAGGAGGCAGCTTGAATTGCTTATGAAGGTGAGAGGGAAACAAAGAGACTGTGAAGAGCAAGAAGAATACTGTTTTGTTTGCAATTAATTCTTTTTCAGTTTACCTAAAGGATTGATCTGGCTTAAAATGAAAGGCAAGGGCAAAGCAAGATTACCAATGCAAATGTTAAAGTTAACAAGCCCTGGGGAGAGGACAGGGTAGGCACAGAGAACAGACAGGAAGGCAGAGCAAAGGGGGAGGGGCTGCACAGGAAACTGATAAAACAGACTGCTGAAAAGAATAACAGGATGCAAGAACTGAAGTGACTATAACTGGGAGGTATGTAGGAGAGTGAAGAGTCATGAGTTAAGGAGTTCAGAGAGGAGGAAATGTGTGTTATTACATTCCCAGGGGTAGGAAAATAAGCGAACAACACACTCATGTGTTGAGTAATTCATATGCTTGCCACAAACCACCAAACACCATCTATATCAGTGTTCTTGAGTTAAACATTATTTTTTCTACTTCTGAATGAAGAAACTTAAGCATAAAAATGGGAGTTTGCTTGTCCAGCTAGTGAACAGTGGATCTGGGATTTGAATGCAAGCAGTCTGGCTTCAGTCTGTGCTTTTCGCTATGGGTTTTCTTTCTTTCTCTCTTTCTTTCATTCATTCATTCTTTCATAAAAATATTTTAAAAAAATTAGAAGTCAGATAGAATTTCACTGAACAAAGTAACAGGAAATCAACTAAGGTTGTTATATTGTGTCTTCAAATTAATTGTTCAGATTACCAGCAAAATAAATTTGCATTATATATGCCTTGCAATAGACCAATAGAAATCAGCAGTACCATTAACCAAGCTATCCTGTGTATATACATATTTCCCCCCATTGGTCAGTTAATCCATATTTCTTCGAAGACTACCATATGAAGGAAAGTTCTCTGAGTGACCCAGATTTCTCTACCTTCTCCATACTTGATCTTAGTCAACAGGCTAAGAAGTGATTTTTCTGTACCTTTTCAATTCCAGTTCTGGAGAGCAACTAAAATATGCTAAAATGCAGCATCCTGAGATACAAGGAAATTGAAAGAACAGGTTAGACACTATCTTAGTCCTTTAAGAATATAATGCTTTTCAACACTTTAGCCCAGCATGCTTTATATCACCCAAGCCATAAAACCCAGGGTGGCCATTTCCTGGTTCTCTTGTCTGTGTGCTACTTTGTAGCATACCCACAGTCAGGAATGCAAACTTATGGGTGACTTTCTGAAACTTGGGTGAGCAGATCACAATGAATCTTAAGCTACTTTGTTTCTTGCTGTTTACCTATAAATAATAAAACTGTTTCATGTAGGAAGTTGTATATCAATAATCTCTCTCACTGGAGCCATACAGATTGGCAACCAGTGTACAGTAACCTGTTTTACATCATATGTCAGCACTGTACTACTTGTTGAAGCCACATTAGTGAGTAAAACAGTCATCAGTGAGTAAAATTTCCCTTGCTGACCCTATAACTATGTTTGAGATAGTACTGATTAGACATGAGTCCATTTACCTCACTAAGATGAGAAAGCTGCCATGATGTCCCTTATTTGCTTGTGCTGACTTTCTTCTTTCAACACTAGACAAAGTCCAATAATCAACTGTAAGATGATTCCCAGAACAGCTCAGATTGAAGGCTCAGCTGACAATGGCTGCCATGATGTCTGCACTTCAGGTCTGATCCAACAAACTAATCCATTCAATCCACAAGAGAGCAAAGCCCAGACGGACAGTATGCTCATGTGAAATGCCATTTGAAGCTGCAAGCATGTGTGTGTGGAAAGGTTCTAGGTAGCCATTTATCTGGAAAGGGATTGTGGGCATATATCCTAGAAGCTGCATTTGTTGAGGATATTGCGCCTGCACAGTTATTATGCTTATTTGGCTTATTTTTGTGGACTGGTAAGTAATATTGGAAGTCATGAAGTGGTATTTTTCAAATTCCCTTTTGATAAGTACCCATGAATCACTACACTGCCAGACAGTAGAGCTAGTGGTGCTCAGGATTTAAAAGTAGGGAGGGAATATCACATGTGGGAAAGAACAGAGAGGTGCTCACCAGTGACATTAAGTAACATATTAGAGACTCAGATGATGGGGAGGCCATTTGTCAAAGTAGTCAAATCTCTTCAGCACCTGCTGCTGTGATAGACAATGGATATTAATCAATATCAATAAATTCTTCCAGTCCCAAGTGACCCATCTAAGATATTTCATTTAGGTACAGAATCAATGGATTTGGGTCAACCCATCTTTATTGCAAACCCAACACTCTCATCTCAGTCTGCATTTGCTCTAGAAATAAATCATGCATCAGTCACAAAGCACTTACCAGCTTCAGTACACTTAGGGAGTCATCTTCCTGAGAAGAATGAACACAGGACATTTCTACACTATTGACTGTTAGCACTGAAAGGGAGCTTTAGAGCTATTAGTTTATCCTATCAATTTTACCAAAAAGCTAAGCTGCAAAGACTTCAGAAAGTTCCTCCAAGCTGACTCTGAATGTTCGGAAGAGAAAAGGCCCTGGGAAATCTCTTGACTTTTCAGCCACAAAATAAAGTTATCAGACAGGATAGAAGAGCTCACTTGTACCAGAAAGAATTCTGTTTATGAACCACTGTGGTCACATCCAGAGATAACTTTTTTATACAATAGTCCCAAGTTACCTAATATTCATGCAAGCCACATTTTAATCATTGAAACATAATGTACATCCTTCCCCTCCTTTATTACAAAGTAAAACTCCAATCCTCTCTGAATCTGTCCACCAAGAAAGTAGACCAAAAATTTTCATTTCTTTGAGTAACTACTTGCATCTTTTTTTTTTCTGTATGTTTTTAGGGAAATGTCTACAAGGTGTTCAGGGTCTCATTATTAGATCAGACTCATAGTGGTCCTCCTGTTTACAGCCTCCCAAGAGCTGGGATTACAAGCATGGGCCACCATGCCCAGTCTCAATTGCCTTCTCAGTGTGCCCAGGGGCAGGGCCAGCACAGCAGGCACAGGGATCCAACCCATAGCTCCTGAGCCTTCTTGCAGGTGCTTTAATCCACTGAGTTATTTGGCCAGCCCTATTTGCTTCTTTTATTTCTAGATGTTTATACTTTCATAAAATGATCTCAGGGAGTGAATAGGACAGGGGTATTCCTTGGGCTACCTGAAATGAAAAGATTATATAATTTACAGTTTAGAGAGCCTTCATTTCTTGTTGGAAAAATTCTGGCCATGATATTAGCAGTGAGCATGGTTGATTTTCTCTACCCCTGCAGTCCCTACTCTAACACTACTACCTTCCTGTGAATTGATTCTTATTCCCTTTCTAACACTATGGATCTTGCTCTGATCGGTGCACCTCTTCAGTGCAGATCTGGATTTGTCCAATTTCCAGCTGCTTATTTTCTGGCTGTGTCACCTTGAAGACTTGAGCCATTCCTGCAGCGTCTAGCTGCTCAGCAATCTAAGTAACTATTTAAGGCCTTACATGCTATTTAGGATTTGTAGGCAGCAATATCAGATCCCTTAGACTTCTCACAGCTACAAAGTAATAAAGTACCAAATAACCTAAACTTGGATTATACAAATCACTGTGTGGCAGCATCTTTGTAAATGGTAAGGAATATTTTATAATATAGTGTGACTGCCCATATGAAGTAGCAATTAATATTTCTGATATTTTGGTACCTGACCTGGAATTTTTCATTTGCACTATGAATGATTAAATTGACCTCTGTTATAAGATATGTGGACATCTGCTACTAATGATTACAAAGTTGCTTTAAATAATGAATGACTCAATGAACAGAATATTAATTAACAAGGGGCAAAATATGCTGTAAAGATGATGCAAAAATATACACTGTTTCACAATTCACAATGTTGCTTCAGAAATGAGCAACATTTTCCTTAAGAGCAGTGTGATTTCAGATAAGCATAAAAATTCAAATAAAACAAATTGTAATTAAGAAGAAAACTATTCCTTTTGATCAGTAGTATGTGACTGCCAGGGTAAAGAAAAAAAAAGTACCTTCATGTTTTATTCTTTGAAATTAAAGCACGTTTCAACACAAACTAATTTGAATTAATATACAAGCAAGTTAAGTTGCCTAAGATTCATTAATTGTATATAATCCCTACCTCTACTGATGGAAAATTTATAAATCTAAATTTTATATGCTAATTCCTCAAAAAGAAATTTAAATAAAAGTGTACAACAATATTAGTTACTTGCAATTAATGCAGATGCATCCCTTTTTAATTTATAAATAATTTTCTTATTTATAAAAACAGTAGATACGGAGTCAGTGGCACTTTCATTGATTTTAATATATCAACTATTGGATGAAAAATCAAGTCAGTACTTCAGATTCAGAAAGGGATATAATTCTGTCATGGTATAATGGAACTCACATTCCCTTCAGGAGAAAAATATCTTCAAGACAGGAGTAGAATTAAGTCAAAGGATACTTATTTTTTCCCCTAGCAATTTAAAGCAGTAGAGACAAAGATAAATTGAAAGTGATGCCACTTCCTGGGACCCCCAAAACTTGAATTACTTTGCCTGCTTTCCACATTAAGGGTACTCAAGTAATCTCACAAATGAAACCTTTGGACTTCAATTGATTTTATATATGATATTAGATTTTCTGAATATTATCAACCTCCCCAAAGAAGTTAGACAAAGACATTATATTCATTTCAATTTTACAAATCAAATTCCCAGCACTGCAAACCCCAAAGGAAACACTCACACAAGCACTCAAGACACTGCATTCCATGGGCTCTCTAAGAAATAGCAGTTGCTCAAATTTAATTCAAAACTAATGAAAGAGCCTACTTATGTAAAAATGCCGCTTTCTAAATGATTTTGAAGAAACAATATTGCTTCTGACATATCCATTTATGGAGTGCACTTACTTGGCAGAAACTCAATCCACCTACTGCTAAAATAAATAGACCTTTTCTATAAATGAAAGGTGTCAAATGGTTGAAGGGGAAAGATAAATAATATCACAATTTTAACAGTAAAGCTATTTTCCTTCAATAAGTTTCATGTGTTATTTCAATTGAATCTTGGCATTAAGAATTGCAAAATAATCTATCATGTTTTTAACTTAGTGGGTGGAAAAAAGCAAATCTCTCTTCTACTACTTAGTCAGATTAAAGATAAAATCACACTTCATCCTATTATACATAATAAAGCTTAATTTTAGTCGTATTGTGACTGTTGGTAAAGTACTACATGAAACAATTTGACAAAAAGATGTGTATATGTACAGAGGACTTAATATCAAAAAATTCCTTCAATTAAAAATAATTATATAATATTTGGACATGAGTCAAAAAAGTTTCCAAATTTCATTCATTTCATGTGATCATTTAAAAACTGCCTACCAGCTAGTTAATTTCTCAATGATACAGAGAAACACAACCATAGGCAAAGATGGAAAAACAATGTTTTGAATAAATATATGGGCCAAATAAATTGAAGAACACATACATTTTACAAAGTAATCAGTATTAACAATCAACAACTACATAATCAAGGCAATAATATAGCAATAGTAAGTCCTGTATTTGCCCATTTCTATTTTCACATATCATATCTTCATTCTGGTCCTTTTCAAGAAGTTCTTTCTTTCTTTTGCTTTTTTTAAAAATAATTTTATTGATAAACAAATAATAATGAGACAGTTTCAAGGCAGATTAGTAGGACAGTTTGAATAATTAAATACATTGCAGTCCTTAGCTAAGTATCTAGGAAAGAATTAGAAAGAACTATAGGGGCCAGGGAGATGACTCAGTAGAGTAAGTGCTTCCCTGGCAAGCGCAAGGGCCTGAGTTCAATCCTAGCTTCCATCAAAACGGAGGGAGAGAGGGAGGCAGGGAGGGAGGGAAGAAAGAACTATAATATTTAAATGACAAAAGAAGTTCTTTCTGATGCTTTCCCACTTAGCTAAAGACTAAAGGAAGATAAGAGGAGAGAGAATAGAATGAAAGCTGAGCTAAATGAGATCCTTTATATGTTGCAAGGTGAAAAGTATCATGATTGATGAAAGGGAATGGAAAGGAGATAATGAATATTAGGAAGCGAAGAGGCCAAAACAAAAGGTAGAAAGGCAAAGAGGTAGCTGAAAGAACAAAGTTCTCCTCAGAGATGTCCATGGGAGAAATATGCAATGTCAGAGGGTATAGCTTTTATCACTGTGACAAGTGCTAAATGAGAGCAAGTCATCCCAGGAATGACCAAAACGTCTATGGAATTGATTAATGTTATTAATAATAGCCGATACCCATTGGCAACCAACTCAGTGGAGGCAACATGGTAAGCACTTCAATTTCTCATGTAATCACCATGATGCTCCAAGGTAAGTACAATTATCATTCCAAGTTTAGATGCAATAACTGAAATGACAGGGGCAATAAATGACAAACATGGGCCCAGGCCTTGTAAATCCTTTAAAGCTACATGATACCTATGTTTTTTTCTAATTGTAATATAAATTAACTTTAAAAATATGCTGATTAGAGAACAAAAAGTAAACACTATGTCTACTTCCAAACAAGTAAGATAAAACAGAGAAAAAGATATTTTAAAAGTATCAACAATAAAGGACAAGAAGCTGGGGAGATGGCTCAGTAGAATAAGCACTTGCCAGGCAAGGACAAGGGCCTGAGTTCAATCCCCAGTTCTACAAAAAACAAAAACAGTAAAGAACAAACAAAATATTATTAAAGGAAAGGGAGGAGATAGGTGGTTATTTTTCAGTGGTTCTGAAAGGTACTTATGATTATTTCTAAAGGTTTAGCAGAATGGATGAGATTTGGAATTTAATGATTACTTTCATTTTAAAGTTCAGCTTTAGGGCCATCCCTAAGGATGTGCAAGGAATACATTACAAGGCTTCCCCCTCCTGCCTAAGTTCAGCTTAATGTGCAAAGAATGACCATACGCACTCTTCAGGTGGCTCTGAGCTGGATGAGTGGCAGCTCCTAGCTGGGAAGCACACCATCCGGCAGGGACAGGTCATCCTCAGATTACGCAAGACAGAGGTGACAGCAGTGCATGCCTTAGGCCAAAAGGCAGGATGTGGAAGCAAGAAGGGCTGTCTGGAAAAACGAATCAGAAGACACAGCTGAGATAAGAAAGTCTCAGAGAAGGGAAAAGAGAGATCTTGTTAAGAACAAGGTCAAGGTCCTCCATCCAGGCCACAAGATGACCTACTAATCCACTGAAGGACAGCAAAGCCAGAGAGTGCTAGGCCTCTTAGAACATCAGTATCTCAGTCTGTGAGGGCTTGAATGGGAATGTTTACTACTCGTAGCGAGAAGGTGAAGTCCATTCTTGAAAATATCACAGTTCCTCAATGCTTGCAGTACGAAGGGATGAAAAGCAGGAGAGGGAGCATACGGATGATTATTTTAGAAGTTTAGGAAAGAACTATGGTCTGGGCCTGTAATATACATGCTATCCTTTCTTCAAAGGAAGGGGAAAATGAAGGCCTTACTGTACCTGATGTCCTTGTTAGCATATGTTACTCTAAATTGGCAAATCATTTCAGGCTGAACAAGTTAATTCAACTTCAAAGGAAATCTCATAGGATTCAGCAGTAGGAACATGAACAAGCCTTGCATAACAATTTTTCAATTCAAAATAAGTTGTTCCTTTGAATGAGGAACTACATAAGTTATTATCAAATAGTGTATAATTTTTACAAAACTTACAAGCCAAAATCCTTGATTGCAAAGCACTACAAAAGTTCCTTGATCCCGTGTCTATTCATTTAATACATCATATTGTGTATAGTTCCTAAATATGTGAAGTCTAATATTCTAAACTAGTAGCTTTTAACTGGTCTAAACTAATGAAACTTAACACAGACCAATATTAGAGCACTAGGTCAGAACTAGGAATGAAGTGGCAGAGTTTATAAAAAGAATCTACAATTCATGAAAATCTTTTCATGAATTAGCATGTCAGAAATTCAATCTCCTAAATAATTTATAGCATATAATTATTAAAAAATGAATCGGTAAAAACATTAACAAAGCAATGAAATAGAGAATACGGTACTACCTATGTGAAATGGACCAATCTCTTTTAAAAAACATGGAATGCTTCATGAATTTGTGTGTCATCCTTACACACGGGCCACGCTAATCTTCTCCATATCGTTCTAATTTTAGTATATGTGCTGCCAAAGCTAGCATGACAAATCTCTTTGTAACTAAGCTTTAATGAAATAAATGGGTTGAACTATACAGTGTTTCTCAACTTTGTTTCATTATTTATTCCCTAAGAAGTCTTTGAAAATATTATTTCCCAAATTATACATTTCTCAGTGTGAGATTTTTTAATACTACAAACTTAACATACATCTGTATATGTCATATATGTTTATGACTTAAATATAAAAATGTGAGATTTTCTTTAAATGTTACCTTTCCAGAAGCTATTTTTGTTCCCTCAGGGGCAATATATTCCCCCTGAGAATTCATGAGCTGGAATACACATTGAACGCTTATTATGCTAAGTAATTTCCAAGTATAATCTCATTCAACTAGTAAAACAACTTTATGAATAAGTCTGTACTATTACTATGCCCAATTTCCAATATTAAAATGTATAATATTCAGGCTTGGGAGATAGTTTGGCAGTCTGAGCACCTCGTGGCAAGTAGAAGGACCCGGGTTAGATCACTGTTACAACATGCCATGCCAGCCCTGGAATCCCAGGTGCACCATGCCAGCCACCAAAACCAGGCATGGTGGCATATACCTGGAATCCCAGCACTGGAGAGGCTGAGTAACACCAGGAGTCTGAGCTGTGTAGCGAGTCACTGTACCAGATACATGAAAAAAAAAAGATTTTAAAACATTATTACTATTTTTCTTGGAATCTTAGTTTTGGAAAACTATAAAAACAATGAAATAACTTGAAAACTGAAAAGTATGCTTGTATTGATCTTACATTAAAAGAAGCCTGGATATACTTTTAAGTCCTTAGATATAAAATGAGTTACTTCTGAAAATGTTATAATGTATTTATTACAGAACAGATGGATGGAAGTTTTTAAAGTAATATAGGTTTTTATAAAATAAAAATAGATACAGTTACACTAAACATTTTGTTAACTTCAAAAAACAATTATAGTGCATCTATTAAATATTGTGTTGTTCAAACCAGTGAAACTAAATACAAAGCATGCTTATTTTGCTAATGTTTGAGGTAAGGACAATTTCAATGACTAGCAGTCATACTTTTTCAGATAAAATTTGGATCATTAACAGCTTAAGATTTTTACATTAAAGAACTCAACAAGAAATTCACAAGGCCTTCAGGAACTTCCTAGGGAAGACACACATAGCAATGCAGCACATCATCCTAGAGCTATCACTGTTACCTTTCCAGAAACATTTTGCCCCCAGTCTGGCCCAAAACAATCCAAACACGTGGACTCCTATGGCAACTCATTTCTGCTCTCAGGCATATTAACCCCAGAATAAACACAGGACCACATATTTCAGTCTGCTGTGCACTAGACAAACTTGGCTTCCTTACTTACCATTGCCACCTGATTACTTATGAGTAAATTCATCTAGAATTATTTTCTTTTTCTGTATATATAATAATAAAGCAATATCTTAATTCTTTTCTGAGTTGAGACTGGTGTGCTGTAAGGAAATTCAGTATCTAGAGTTACACCAGATGCTTAACAAGGTGGTAGTCTCCTAGGACTGCCCTTTCCACTCAGGGACACGTTTCCCCTGGAATCTCAGAATGGGAGAGATCTACATAGTATCTAATAATATATTATTCATTTATGTGTGATACTAAGGATTGATCCTAGAGCCTTTGCTCTTTGCACTGATACCACCTCAGCCTTCTCAGCCTTTTTTATCTTAATATCTACATCTATATCTATTTCCCTATCTATATATGTATATATATATTTTTTCTTTATAACTTTCTACAAAGCTTTATTACACAGGAGCTCAGTCCTTCTTGGCAGCTGCCTTCCTCATGGCAGCTAGCACCTTGCCAGCTTTTGGCACAGATGTGTGTCCCCACCCTTTTCTTGATGAACTTGACGGTGTGCTTGTCCTTGGCAACCCTGAGCAGCTCCATGTCATGCTGCTCATAGAAGGCAAAGCTGTGCACCTCCCGGATCATATTACTCACGAACTTGGTGTGTTTGCTGAGGCATCTGTGATGATGGCTGTGCCTTGGTTTGCTCACATTCATACTCACCCTGTGGCCCTTGTTGAGGCCCACACCCATGGAATAGCAGAGGGCCAGGGCTATCTACTCTTCTTTGATAGCTGCTGTGGCAACTGCTAAACTACTGAGGCTTGACTTGCATTTGCAATCCTCTTGCATCAACTTTACAGACTGCTAGGATTACAGGTTCTGCCACCACACCACAGTAACATTCTTACCAGTCAAGACTTGGAGTAGCCACAGGATTTGTCCAAGGTCAATAATGTAAAACTCAATGAAATGAAGAATCATCTCAAAAGAATTCCTTATCCAGATATTTGTTTCACTCACTCTTCCTAAAAAATATTTCGAAAAATAAAATGGAAATCCTCAATTTATCCGATTATACCCTCCCAAATCCTCCTAAATTTCACACCAATGTTGTGTGTATTTTACTTTTCTCCATGAACACTCTTCTCCATGAACTTATATGTATCCTCCCTCCCTGTTAGGTTTAGAAAAACCCTGCTCTTAGGACCAAATATTTTACTTCTGCCTGAGAGTCAACATGAACATATTTTCTGCTAGTCAAATACCTATGACCAAGGAAGACTATTTTTACTAAGCAGTTTGAAATAGACATTCTACCCATGATGGAAGGTTGTATACTATGCAGATATTTACACAATAGTGTGCAAACTGATTAGAGATCTCTGTAACACAAGGCTAAAGCACAGAGCCCCTCTGAACTCCATGCACTTTGTAAAATTCAGCTGCTTCTAATTATGACAATCAAGTAGCCAGAACTCAACAAACAATGAATTTATTGTGGTCATTTGAATTTAATTAAAACCTAGATACTAGGCCAGGACAAATAATTCAGTGGATTAAAGTGCCTGCTTAGGCAGAAGCAGTGGCCAGGGTTCTACTCCAGTGTGATGTGCTGGTCTCATCCCCACTGAGATCGGGATTGAGACTAGGTGTGGTAACATGTATCTGGTCTGTAATCCCAGCTCCTGGAAGGTTGAAAGCAGGAGGATCACTATGAGTCTGATCTACACAGTGAGCCCCTGTAGAGTCTGTACTGAAATACAAAAAAAAAAAAAAAAAAAAAAAAAAAAAAAAAAAAAAAAAAAAAAAAAAAAAAAAAAAAAAAAAGAAACACCTAGAAACTAAATTTAAAAGGAGAAAAATTTAATGGCAAAGATCTACTACATGAGAGCATGAAAATAAGTTAACATCCTGGCATGTGGAATGCCTTGTGTGGTTATACAGACAGCCTGCAAGAGTTCACCTTGCAAAAGAAGCACATGGGGGTGTGAATTATAGTCCAGTCTTTTCTTACCCAGCTGTGCTTCATTGTACCCACATAGACATCTCTTTCTAATATTTCCATTCATAGGGGACACATTCTCTAACGCACCTGACGACTGGTTTGTGTTCTCTATGGCCCGTCCATTCATGATCTTTAAGAATAAGTACTTATAGAGTCAGGTTAGCTTAAAAGTTCCATCTGGAGAGAATAAGTGATCCCTATCATTATAAATTACTAAGAGTTGCTTTGAATTTAATCCAAAATTCTGACAGAGAGAAGTGTGGGGGGAAATATCCCATAACT
This sequence comes from Ctenomys sociabilis, assembly GCA_004027165.1. Lineage (NCBI taxonomy): Eukaryota > Metazoa > Chordata > Mammalia > Rodentia > Ctenomyidae > Ctenomys > Ctenomys sociabilis. The sequence goes on from PVKA01006882.1 coordinate 24,390, forward strand.
TCTCAAAAGAAAAAAGAAATGCCACACCAACAAGAACATAATAGATGAATGAACTAATCAATAACAGCATTCCAAAAGTAAGACACGAGGAAGAGCAAAATGAATAGTAGAACTAAGAGTAAAGGTAATAGAAGCATGTATTAAAAATCAAATATATTTTCTAATACACTGACCAAAAACTTTAAATAGGAAAGTATGAAAGTGCTCACATTGGTGCACTTAACTTTTGTGACATCTTAGCAATAAGCTGTGAAATTTTAAAAAGGAAAGAAAATATGTTTTTACAAGGAAACTTTCTGGAAGCAAAACAGCACCACTTAATACAAATCACATGTCAAATATGACATGCCAGCTGAGCTGTAACAGGAATACAAGTGCTGAGATACACGATCCACCCTCTCCACCCTCCTGCCTGCCTCCTCCCCAAGGCAATGAAGTTACTACAGACTACAGACGATGAGCTCCTTTTTTAGGTACTTTACAGAGGATGAAGGAAGAGGCTGAAAGATCCTACATCTTGGTGAAATTGTCATTCTAAAGGACCAGTTTTTCACATGAAAAGTAGACTATTACAAAGCAGGTATATAACCAGGGCTCCAGGTCTAGAGCACCAATTGAACATGAGGTAGGTTCTCATAAAATAAAAAGATCAAAGAAAGGGAGAAAAAAGTTCAAACCTGAAATAACCCAGGCATAACTTTTTGTTTGTTTGTTTGTTTATGCTGGCTCAGCCCATCCTAGGGATGGGACTGGCCTGGCATATGGTACTGGGGATCCAGCCCCAGTCCCTGGGCTTGCCTAAGCTTGCCTAAGCAGGCTCTTTAGATCGCTGAGCTATCTTACCAGCCCCTCTAGGCATAATTTGAAACAGATCTTTCATGGCTTCCTTTTTCTGGTGGTTCACTTTGTAAGGCTCTGGGAGTACAGGATGTTGTTTGAGTCAACTACACATATCTTGGTAGTGTGCAAAGTTGGTCCCATAGTCCCAAAACCTCAAGGATGATTTCAATTTTGGGATATCTGTTAATGTTACTTATTGCATGAATAGATTCAGGGAGGAATCTAAAACATTTCTCTTAGCATATGTTGTCCTTTGGGTGTAGAATATCCCCTAAAACTCTCATGGATAAATTCATGGAGAATGGATAAATCCTGGGTGTATTATACACATTGGTGAATTCATCCACTGGTGAACTGTGGAGCCAAGGGGTTCTGTTAGGATATGGGACCTGTTCAGAAAAGACAAGTTTCTGTGGCATGTGACCTGGAGAGTCGTCTTCTCCCAGGCTTAGCCCTGTGCTATCTGCATCCTGGCTGTGTGTCATGATATAAGCAGCTTTTTCTGCCAGTGACCTTCCACCATGGTGTTGTCCTCTTGGAGTCAGCTGACTGTGAACTAAGACCACTAAAACTGTAAGCCAGAATAAACCTCTATTCCCTTCAATGGGGGCTCTCAGAATTTGGGTACTGATGATTGAGCTAGATTTGGGGATCATACAAGTTGGGTGATTACTGTACCTGAGCATGAGGTGTAGAAACCTTGAAGACTGGTTCACTGAGGAGTTTCAAAAGGCTTCAAAATACTGGCTAGAGAATCCCAAATATGTTGTGAGAAAAGCATGATTGGAGATTTTACTCAGAAGGCAAGAATGGCAATAAAATTGTACATAATCAAGGCTAGGGTCAGGAAGTTTCAGTGGAGAATAAGGAATCTACTGGGAATTGAACTCAAGACCATGAGTGCTATTATCTAGGAGAAAGTCTGTCTGTATAATCTGTATGTCCCGGAATTGTATGGGAGACAGAGATTAAGGGAATTAGACTAATTAATTCAGCAAAGAAATTTCATGACAGCCAAAATTTCCAGCTGTGACATGGTTACTTCTGGTAGCTGTCAGCCAGGTTTATAGTAACAATCAAAAGCAAAAAGCCCATTTAAAAAGTTTCCAGTTTTTCCAGAGTAGAAGTGCCTACAAAGTTAGAGTAAAGGAGATCATGGTTGGTAAAAAAGAAACAAAAAAATACTAGCATGAAAAACAAGTTATGTACTTTGCAACAGGACAATAGGAAAGGGGCCTTGAGAAAATATTAGGGATCAGTGAAACACTATCCTTCCTAAGCTCAAGGATGCAAAAGGAGAAAATCTTTGCTTTGAATAGACTGTCCCAGGGCACTTACCCTAGAAGGGTCATCTGGGGAATTCTTTCCCCAGGATTCAGCTCATCACGCTCAGACATTCAGACCTTTAAAGGGCTCTATAGGATTGATGCATTGGGGCCTCGCCACTGCTCAAGCTGGTGGCAGACATTGGTATAATTTTGATGGGGCTGGTTTTACAAGCATGAAAAACATAAGAGTTATGCAGAATTCCACTAAGACTCTAAATGATGTTCTTGGAGATCAACAGAACACCTGAAGAGCACAGTGTGTGAAGCTGAATGGGGGAAGTTGAAAGGGTACCGGAAACCCCAGGAAGGTGGAAACCAAGAATATGGGATAGATGAGGAAAGTTGAAGGGAGAAGCAGAAACACCCCAGGGAGCCCATAAAGACTGAAATTAGAAATGCCACAGGAATAGGAGAAATGCACAAGACCCTTGGATTTCTCATCTCTCCACAACTTGCGCTAGGTCCTAGATATGGACTCATAGAATTTAATATTTGTCCTGACAAGTTTTGGGCTTATATTTCTTGTTTTTGGAATGGGAAATTATTCAGAGCCATTATATGGTGGTGTTTCTTTGTTTTTGTCTTTTCTTTAATTGTCTTTTATTTGAAGATTATTCTTGGTTTTGGAGCCAAGAACCAAACTCAGAGCTTCCAGCTTGCTAGGCAAGCATTCTATGGCTGAGCTAAACACCCAGTCCCCAGAGTCATTATATGTTGTCAATGCTTAATTTTCCTTCTTACTTTTGCACAAGCTCACAGCTTATGTTTTCCTTAGTCTCAGAAGAGACTTTGCAATGGATCTTTAAGCACTGTTAAAACTCTGGTAACTCCTGTAGATGGAGGGTTGCTAAACATGATATTAAATTTCTTACCCAGTACAATAGCATAGAAGACAAAAGTCATAAATGTCAAGTGAGCAGAGATAAATACTACTACTTACATATAATGATTGCCTAGAAATTTCGAGAACATTAAATGAAAGTTGTGAGGCTTTATAAGATGATATGGTAGATAATGTTTTAGGTATGGCCTTTAATTTTTAACAATCTTCCAATTATAAAATTTAATTGCCATTGTGATGGCACTAAGATAATCACTTTAAGGGTGTTTATCATGTAGGGACTTAACCATACTGCACAGGAGTTGGGAAGTAGTTAAATTTTTCCCTCTCGTGAAGTCTTGGCCTTCATGCTCTGTAATGGCACAGTAAGATACACCTCCATAGACTGTGACATTTAATTCTAAACTTTCCAGCTTCCAGAAATGTGAGCTAAATAAATTGTATAATCTTATAAATTACAAGTCTGCATTATTTTGTTATAGTGGCATCATATGTGCAAAATCACATTCCTTTTATCTGCTTTTTAAAATTATTTTCTGTATTTTATACTAGTTATATTTAGAGCTAAAGAATGTTATTGAAGTATCGTTTATCACAGCATGGAATGCCATAAGTAAAAAACTGTGTGTAGAAATTTTACGCTTATAAAGTTATCCTATACCAATGGCTAGGTCTTCATCTGCATGAATACTTGAATTTATTATACCTAGTATTAAGGTGTTAGAGGATATTTGTGATATTTAAAACACTACATGTAAGTTTTAGGTTGAAAGTACCAAAGCTGGGGTCAGGGAGAGACCTGCCAATGGGGAGGAACATTCTTATTACTAGTACTTCAAAAACTGCAAGCAGATATTGACTTCGTATTTTCAGGTATTTAGACATTCACAGAAAGTCACAGAATAAATAATGAAAAGGCCTATGAAGTCTCTAGGTACCAAGTTTCCCCCACGTGAACATCTTGCATAAACAGAGTACAAGCCAGGAAACTGGTGCCATCTTGACAATTTATTCAAATAGTAGAAAGTTTACGTGGATCTATGTATGTGTCTCCATACAACCTCCACATCTGAATAGTCTGTAGCTTTGTATAGCTGGCTCTGTATTCAATATCAAAGCTGTCCCACTGCAGTGAGGCTCTATTGTGCTACATCTTTAGGATCAAGCACCATCACCCTACCATCACTAAACCCTAAAAATTATACCCTATCCTGGTCCCCAAATTTTCTAGAGGCTTTTCTTTTGTTTATAAATTCTCTATAAACAATGTACATCTTACTGTCTATCTCTGGGCTTATTATGCACATTTCTATGCCATTGATTCACAACTGGATTCCAATAATGCTTAGAGAAATATGACATCTTATCTCACTAGACAAAATCCCAAGTCCTTCCCTGCTAATCAGCCTTTGCTTCACCTGGCCTTGGTCCTGACTGTACTTCAGACTCTTCCTGTCTCTCTCCTGTCTCATATGATGCCTGCTGGAATCACATCACTGCTTTAAGGGGCATTCTAAGCATACTAGTGCCAAAGGACTTTGAACTTAACACTTTTTTTTCTGTCTAGAGCACTCTCTTCCCAGAGAGCTACACCCTCGCTTTCTTTACTTAATTCTCTGCACAAATATCACCTCTTAAGAACTTTCTGGCTTTCCTATGAAAAGAAGAGTTTGTTCTCATAAATGTATTTTTTTATCATCTAGTCTCTGCTTTTTTCTTCAAAACACCTTTAGTCCTTGATGTATATTTTTCCTTTAATTGTGCTTTTTTTTGGATCTCTTCCTTTCAGTCTTTCTTATGTAAATAGCATAAGAAGGACCTTAATTGCTTTATTGACTATACTATCCCATGACCTGAAAACAGTTTCTAGTGTATAGTGGATACACAGGAAAGGTCTGATAGACAAAAGAATTCATAGTAATGATGCTGGGAATAAACTATGAACAGCAAGAGTTGAATTACCTCTTAGACACATGGCAAATACTTTTAAAAATAGAAACATTTAATACAAGTAAGAAAGTGGTGGAACTGGCATGATGGTCACTATCCAACAAATTCAAATGGTCCAGTATTTTTAGAAGAAATTCTGGTAATATTTACCAAAAGACTGAAATGCACAAACTCAACAGTTTTACCTAAGGAATCATATTAAAATGTTGACATCTGAGGGCCGGCCTCATAGCTTAGCAGACTAAAGCACCTGCTTAGGCAGAGTGCAGAGGTCAGGATTTGCTATGCCGGCCCCACCAGTGGGGCACCCTAAAATGGTAGCACATGCTTGTAATCCCAGCACTTGGGAGGCTGAACACAGTTGGATCACTACAAGTCTGATCTACATAGTAGACCCTGTCCTACATACAGAAAAAATAAATAAATTCACATTTGAACAAAAGTAGATAAGGATGCTCTTCCTTACATTATTTGAGATTAGCTGGATGTTTTCCTATATACTATTGGTTACAAGAAAGCAATCCCTAAGCAAATTATTAAATTATGTAATATCATCTATACTATGCGTGTTAGGCAAGTACTGTGATGTAGAGAGGGTAACTGCACCATGGAAAAATTAAATGGCAAAAATTAGTTACAGAAAAATACAGTTGGAGCTTAGCATTCATGTGCATTTCATTCTAGCCACTCCCCTATCCTTCCCCCTGCGAAATGTCAGAATCCATGGATGTTCACAATGTACACAATCCTATATACATTAAGTCATTTCCATATTACTGATGCCTACAGTGTAAATGCGATGTGAATATTTAATATACTACATTACTTAGATAATAAAAACAAGAAAAAGTCTGGACATGTACAGTGTAAGTGAAATATTTTCTTTACTAAGCATTTCTTTCTTTCTTCTTTCTTTCTTTTTTTTTTTTTTAGAAGCGGGGATTGAACTCAGGCCCTTGTGTTTGCCAGGCAAGTACTTATTCTACTGAGTCATCTCCCCAGCCCATTTCTAAGCATTTTTGATCTGTGTTTGGTTGAATGCGTGGATGTGAAATTCATGGAAGGTGAGTTCTATGAACTGTAAGTACTTTTAGATGAGTATAATTTATATGCAAAATCAGACCAGGAAACATCTATACCAATTGATTTATACTACTTACCTCATATTTTTAGGGCAGGCATGAGAAACAAATGTCTTTTAACTTTATGCACTGAATATTCTCTAAAAAAATATGTAAGGGCATATTTATTTTCTAAATAAAAATATTCGGAAAAAATAAAGCAGAATTTAGTTCTATTGAACTTATTCAAATTAAGATATCCTTGTCATGCAGGGTCAAAAGGTATTTGGAATATGTGTTATTGGCCTTTCTCTGAAGATACATGGCTTTAAAGAGAGTTTTTCTTAAGGTGATGGAAAAGATGACTGGAGAAGAATCTCAGAAAGATCTCTTCCTACCACACAAGGCTTCCTACGATATCTCATAATAGGTCATGAAGGCAAGCACAATATCTGCACCCATAAGGACAATCTGGAAGAAGCTCTAGCCTTTGGGCCACCCTCCAAGCCCAGGCACCCAGCTCACAAACTGCTTAAAGGCTTGGTGTAGAGTATTCAGAATCCCAGAACTAGACTTCAAATGACTGAAAACGAAAATCCTTGATTTTCTCTCCTTCTTTAATTTTCTTAATCCCAGGTATCGAACTCATTTTGGGCCTGTCCTTGGTCACATGGAAGCAATTTACCTCATGCTTTTATTGAAGCGATGATCAGTGACTGGATACACATTTATATTGCATTGGCTCTATACTAAATCTAAATTACCTTAAAATGTACTCTTAGATCCAGAACAGCAGACCCTTTCAGCACATAATCAGATTTTCAGATATGAAGTTTCTTACCAGAAGAATTTTTATCAGATGCTCTGTTAAGAAGATTTGGGGTAACAGAATGCAATCTACTTAAAAGTTACTTGAAAATAATTCTTTGTGTATACCCTATCAACAATCAAGAGGAACAAGTCCACTTGGTAATTACTTCCTCCTGACACAGCAGCTAACACTGAACGCATAATTATCAGTAGACTTAACCCGTAAATGGAAAAAAAACAAAAACAAACACCAACACAAAGCTGTAATACAAAAATAGGTGGAAAGTATAATATAATGTTGAATGACACAATAGAAAAATATATTGAATATTTGTTCAGTAATACATACGAGCAAACACTTCAGAACAATATGGGTAATAATGTGATCATCTACTCCATAGAACTGACTAGAAATATGACAAAAGAAGAGAAACAGAATATTGCAAATAATGCTAAAGTATCTTGGATGGAGATCTCAGCTAGTTTGGCACTGCATTATATTCAAAAGAAACAAACTTGATATTAAAAAGGATCTAGGGAACGACACCAAATTTGTAGCACCTGCAGGATGTAGGGGTTTCACATGCAAACATTTTCCCTTGAAAAATCACAGCTATACTCAATTTCTTGGGACACAATGACTCCAAATGCAGTAACTCAGGGAAAGTAGAAAGAAAAGATGGAAGAAGAGAAGTAATCACTGAAGAAAATGATAAAATCACCCAAACTGCTGGGGACATGAATAGTGCATTATTATAACAGACAGAAAGTCCAAGGGTGAGCCAAATAGCTCAGTAGATTAAAGCACAGTTTAGGCAGGAACCTCAGCCAGGGTTTGATCCCCAGTGTGCTGTGCCGACCCTGCCCCCAGGGCACACTGAGATGTGACTGAGACTGGATGTGGTGGTACACGCCTCTAAGCCCAGATCTTTGGGAGACTGAACACAAGAGAGTCACTATGAGTCCAATCTATGTAGTGAAACCCTGTAGAGCTTGTAGACCCTAACTAAAATACAAAAAGAAAGAAAAAAATTCAGGGCTGGCAAGATAGCTCAGCAGTCTAAAGCACCTGCTTAGGCAAATTTAAGCAAGTGCTCAGAGACCGCGGTAGGACCCCAACACCACATGTGGCACCAGCTCTGGCCCCAGGTTTGGCTGAGCCAGCCATCAATAAATAAATAAATAAATAAATAAAAGATAATCCATAATAATACCTTCATGAAGGGTCTACATGTCTACAAAAAAGAGATACAAAACAAGTGCATAAAAAAAGTCCTTAACATCACTAATTACTAAGGAAATGCAAATTAAAACTAACAGCAGATATTACCACATACTGATAAAATTAACAAGAGTAAAACAAGATTGAGAATACCAAATTTTCCTAGGGACATGAAGCAACCAAAACCTTCACATGTACAAGTCTATGAAATGATGCAATGTGTTTAAGGATTTACAAAACTTCAACCATGCTATTTACCCAATAATTTCATTTTCAATTGTTTACAGAATAGAAATAAAAGAGTGTGATTTGTTTTTTCTAGCCTTCTTTTCAAGAACGTTCAAATCCAATATTAAAACATTGATACCCACCAAGAAGAGGACAGGGAAATGAGCTGTGCCATATTCGTGTGATGAAATTACTTACTTAGAGAAGAATGAACCTCAGGTATATTAGTTTGAGTAAAAAGTAAGGCAAGAAAGGACACATAATATCGTTGACGTTCAAACAATATCTTAGCAAAAGGGACACTAACCTAAGATACAGAAAACAGGAAAGTGCTATATCCACCAAGGCTGGAAAGCCAAACTGGAATGGAGTGGAGAAGAGAAACTGAGGTAGTACAAGCCTTCATGTTAGAGTAAGTAACCATCAAAAGACCCACTTATCATTGAACATTTTAATACATGAAACTAGACTTTAGTTAAAAGAATCACAGAAAGGCTGACGAGATAGCTCAGTGGACTAAGCACCTGCTTAGGCAAACACAGGGACTGGGGTTCAATGTCTGATACCATGTACCTTGCCAGTCTGGCTTCTGGGCATGCTGAACCAGGCATGGAGACAGACGTGGTGGTACATACCTGTAATCCCAGCACTGGGGAGTCTACAAACAGGAGGATCACTGTGAGTCCAAGCAGTGTAGTGAGATGCTGTACCAAAAATATAAAGAGGAAAAAATAGAAGAAGGAGAGGAGGACAAGGATGAGGTGGACAAGAAGGAAGAAGGGGAGAAGAAGAAGATTTGTAGAGGTATGCTAAGGGAAAAATGAAGATTTCAGATATGCAAATATTTTATAGAAGTATTATTTTTTACTAAAAGCAAAACAACTGAGAAATTCTACTGATGCTACATTCATGCTTGAAATTATAGAGAAAGCAAAGCAGGGAGCTGCTATTTCTCAGGATAAGTTTTGACAAATATGAAGTTGTCATCAGTGTAGCAAGTTGGGTGGGATTAACTAACATTTTGTCCCTACAATACTATTTGGCATCAAAGTGTAGTAAATGAACTTTTAATGCTCAGGTTTTGATTTTTTTAAGTAGAATATTGCTAAAATGAAAATAAATGAATTGGCTTAAAAAGAAAGAACAAAGTCCTCAGTTTATAAAAGAAATAGCTTTAATGTAGGCACTAGAATATAAAAGTCTGGAGAATGATGTTGAGAATAAACAATGTTTCTAATGCCCTAATAAGGAATTTTATTTAGTTGAATTTTTGACGTAGGAAGTAAATGTTCCATACTTCCCTTAAACCTTTGGGACAATATCCAATTCTCATTAAATCATTGTATCATTGGGGCTATTTTTGGAGACTGTTGTTATAGTTTTTGTCAAGTTGTCCCCACAAAGCCTCATGCAGTCATTGGGCACCTTCTAGAGTTTGTCATTAACTCATGATCCAATGTTAAGATTATGAGTGTAAGTGCTACATCTGCCCTGGGGCAGATAATTTGAATACAGGCTAAGGAGAGGAGAGAGGCTTTCTAGTTGCCACAGCTGCTGCTCCTCCCTTTGCTGTTTGCTGCCACCATGAGTGGCTAGCCTCTGCCATGTGCCACCAACTCTGCCTTGGAACCAACCAAGAATGGGCTGAAACCTCCACTAACTATGAGCTAAATGAACCTTTCTTTCCTTAGCTTTGCGTGTCAGGTATTTTGTCCTAGCAATAAGCAAAAAGTAACTGAGACAGAATTTGATATCAGGAAGTAGGGCTGTTGCTATGACTAATCTTGACCATGTGGTTCAAGGGCCTTTGGAAATGGTTTATGGGAAGAGATAGGAAAGGTTTGGAGATGTCGCATGAAAATGAAGCACTGGAACACCTTTGCCTATTCTGTATGGGAGATTTTGATTGGAGCTCAGAAGACAGAAAGCTGACAGAAATGCTGTAAGGACCATACTGGCAAAGATTCTTCTGGGAAGAGGGACTGCATTGGCTATTGGACTCCAGACAATGTGTGTTACGGCTTGACAGAAAGTTTGTCTGCAATTTGTTCATGTCCAGAGAATTTGCCTGAGACTGAAATTAACCATGGAAGACTGATGAATCTTGCAAAAGCAATTTCAAGGCAGTCAAATGTTGAGGCAATGGCATGGCTATTGCTGGGGGATTTTAGTATGGTTTATGTTGAAAATCGAGAGCAAAGAACCAAGCAGGATGATTTAGTGTTGCAAGTTTGGGAGAGAAAGTGCAGTGGTCTGAGCACCTGCCTGGCAAATGTAAGGATCCAGGTTTGATCCTCGGCACTATATAACATGCCACTGAAACTTGGCATGGTGGCACATGCCTAAAGTTTGAACACTGGGGAGACTGAGACAGGAGTCCAAGCCGGATAGCAAAATCCTACAACAAATAATAAAGAACTCTAAAAATTTAAAAATTGTGAGTTTGACCAGAAAGGAACTTCCAATAAAGCAGGGGACTGCAGATATAGAGCCGGGAGGATCTCTATTGCCAAGAAGGAACAAGAGATTGGAAAAGATGGCCTGAGGGCATCACAGAAAGCAGCAATTCTCTACCCTGTGCAACCTCAAAACTTCAAAAGTGAAAGACTTTGCTTGGAGGAAAAAGCCATAGCACTCCATGTTCCAGGATAGAGGCAACAGCCACACCTGGTTCCAGAATGGCAGTGTCACAGACTTTTTTGCTAGGAATCAGGGTCAGGGTGCTCAGTAATCCAGGTAATTGACCCATGCAGCCAAGAGAAAAGAAACCAAGCTACTGCTCCAGCTGGCAGCAGACCTTGGCATCATCCACATAGTGTTGGTTTTAGGTGCATGTAGAATGCAAGAGGTAAAGAAGGCTTCCACATAGATGTCAGAAGAAGGCCTGAAGCTTTGCAATCTGCTGCTGAAACTACAGGGTGTGAAGCAGAGAATGAGAAGCCTACAGTGCAGTAGTGACCTCAGAAGTTTGGAAAATCCAGGAACATGAATCATCTAAGAAAAGCTGCAAGAAGAGAGAATAGCCAGCTTAAGACAGAAGCCATGGGAGCAACCACGAAAACTGACATAGAGGTAGAGCCACATGAAGCTCACAATTTGCCACATATTACTTCAGATATTCCACAAGACTTATTGTTTGCCCTTCTGGATTTTGAACTTTTTTTGGTCTTAATGCTTTATATCTTGCTGTTTGTACCTTTTGGAATGGTAATGCTTTTCTTGTACCACTGCAAGGTGGAAGTGATTAACTTTTCATTTCTACAGGATCTCACAGCTGAGAGTTTGCCTTAGATCTTAGAGACTTGGGACTTGAACTTTTCAGAAAGAGTGATTTTTCCAGGACTTTGGCAAGCCTTAGAGATGGACTAAAATGCTTTTTGCATAAAGAATATATATGAGTCTTTGGGGGGCCCAGGAGTGGAATTTTAAGGTTTGTCTTTTATTGTCTCTACAAAACCCCATGTAGTCATAGGGTGACTTCTAGAGTTTGTGATTAACTCACAGTCCAATGCTGGGATTATGGGTTGGAGTGCTCCACCTGGGGAGGTTAGTCTGAATATAATGTAAGGAGGATGAGAGAAGCAGCTTCCACAGCTGCTGCCCCTGCCCTTGTTCTTTGCTGTTTGCTGCCACCATGAACTGCTGTCCTCTGCCATGTGCCACTCTGCCTTGGAGCCAACCAAGAATGGACTAAAACCTCCACTGACTGTGAGCTAAATTAATCATTCCTTCCTTAATTCTGGGTGTTGAGTATCTTGTTCCAGCAATGACAGAAAAACAACTGAGACACTGTGTTCAAAGAATCAATCACATAACCACACAAAGAAAGAGACATAGCTGAGCTACCCCTGCACCTAGTTGTACAAAATACAAGCTCCAAAAGGATGAGAATAAAGCCCAGATTCTAAACAACCCAATTTTTTAAACCTATAATTCACTACCTCGTAATGTGGCCTACAGTCATGAGCCACATAGGACTAGCCAGCATTTGAAGTGCAGATAATCTAACACAGGATGATCCATTAAATTTACACAAATGTGAAAGAGTACAAACGTGAATTTAAAATAGCTCACTAATTATATGGATTATCTATTGAAATTGATAGGCTCTGGTCCTAGCACGAATTGCTATATTATTATGGTAGTCATCTAATATGACTGAAGCACTTAAAACAACAGCTTAACTTCCCAGTGACCACTTTCCCCCTCTCCCCCAACCCAGTCCTTGCTACAATTTCCTCTCACCTCTCCTGCACACACAGGAGAGTCCTCAGTCAACACCTTATGTATAATTGATTTTTTTTTTTGGCTGTACCAGGGATTGAACTCAGAACCTTGTGCTTGCCAGGCAAGTGCTTATTCTACTGAGCTATCTCCCTGTTACATGTAATTGAAACTGCCACTCAAACTCAACCCCTAACAAAAGCCCACAAAAGTCTCAACTTTCTTTGTTTCGGGTCAGAGGATCCTCCCCGTCTTCGCTGGGATTCTCTCCATGTCTTTAGTTAATAGAGGATTCTTGTATGTTTCTTATTTCTCTACTGTGCCACCAAAAAACCTAACAGCAATGATAATTGGACATACAGGCAAAAAAGGAAATATGTTATATTCTTTTCAAGATTTTAATGTGGCTAAGAAAGAATTTAAAATTATACATGTAGCCCACAACTGGATTATGCTGCTTTAAGTGTGATTCATAGAGCACCTAGAAGCTTCTAAAATCTTCACAGAAATGATAATCAGAGTGTACCTCACAGAGTCATTATCAGAGTTTGGATATTTAAACATTTCCAAATAACTTATATTTTAATTAAAATAGGAAAGGAATAGTTGTAGAGTAAGTAACAGTTACTCCCCTACATTCTCTGTGTGGCCGCAGTGAGGATTCTTTTGTACTTTATTGAGTAGAGAAGTTTACAATGTATTTGCCCCACCTTCACCTTTTGCAGGCTCCGCACAACTAGAAAGGCCATTATTCCTACTTCTCAGCCTCACTCAGAGAACCTAACCTTTTAGGTTCCTTTAAAGTAAGTGTTCCAGGGCTTACTTCAAGAGAAATTCAAGCAAAAATGTAGAAAAAAAAAAACAATTTTGAAACATCATGTAAAAAGAAACAGAAGTACATTCTACTATTTATGCCATGATACGCAGTATACTAGTAAAAGGCAAAATCAACAGTGTATTCTTACATGTGAATAACTTGACAAAGAAGCAGTCATACTTCATTAAGAGACAGTTAATTAAGCATCATTTATGATGAAAAGGTATAAAAATATGGCCAGATAGGAAACTGTTGAAGACTGGGGAATATCTCATAAAATGTCTTTAAACATTTAATAGGCTTTACATGAGACATAGATTAACTTTATGTTGCTTGTAATCACCAAACTAGAAGAAATGGATAGAAATGAGGCAATTTAATGTAAGGAAAATGTCCACATAATAATTGTAACTTCACAGAGTAACAAATTAATTATCACTAATATGCAACCTGAAATCACTCTCTGGGATGCTTGCAAGGGTGACTTCCTCTGTCTGAGAGACGTTTGCATCTATCAACTTACTTTCAAATTGTACTTATTATGATTCAAGTGCCATTTTGGAAACAGTAACAGAAATTATAACAATAGCGTTACAGTCATATTTCAAATTCTAACTTCATTTGGAGCTGATAAGAATTTTATGTGGAATGCAGTTAATAAAAAAAAGACATTAGGCAATAGTAACACAAGAAAATTTTTTTCTTGCCAAGAGAAAATCTCTATTGCATTGCTCTCCTTTGAAAAGAAAAAATAACACAATACAACCAGCCCCCACACCACACATCCCTCAACGTGTAAGTTCTCTTTTAAAAGAGAAATGGGGCTGGGAAGGACTAGGTATCACAACAACTACGGAGATCAAACTTATAAAACAGTACAGTTCTGTGAAAATTGTAAGAAAACTATGTATACTTTCAAAGATTAATAATGAATTAGACTTTAATGATGTGTGGTGACCATGGCCTTCAAAACATTCTTAGCTCACCATATCCACCTTGACATTATTTTTTAACAGTGACAGTGATATTTAATATATGAATAGTGACACTATATTATATTCAACATGTCACAACAAAAACTGCTCAGGATTAAACACAATACAGTTTTGCACACTAGGCCTTACAAAGTACAAAGAGCAAAAATCACTAAAACGATAGCAACTTAGTTACTCAGTGACTTTACAATTCTCATGGCATTTCTATTGTTGTATAGCAAATATAAATCTTTTATTATACCAGCCTGAGCTGCAAAATGAGCTTAAGGCTAACCTGAACTGCATAGTGAGACCCTGTCTCAAAAAAAAAAAAAAAAAAAAAAGAATATCTTCCTCATTTCCCACTGGTGCCTTTCACAGAATATTTATCTGGTAACCTTTTTTATTTTTATTATTATTTTTATTGAAGAACAAATAGACATGAGACAGTTTCAAGACAAATTAACAGGACAGATTCAATAAATTAATACATTGCAAAATGTTTTCATAATGTTTTGGTTTCATGCACGGTGCATACATGATATTATACTTACAGACATTATTATAGCAGATGTCTCTAATCAGTGAATTAAGAGAGTGTAGCTATATACTTATCTTATTTTTGTAGCTGAATTATATCACAGATTCAATAATTAATACTTTCTACTTTGTTATTTCCCTAGTGTTTGTCCATAGTACTAGAAGCCAATATAATATCTTGTCCAACCACTATTAATGCAAATCTTGCTTCTCATAGAATTATGCAGAAGCATGGCATAATTATCCTACTGTTTATGCACATACATCAGGATTCTTCCTTTGTATTCCTCTTTTATTTTTTGGTCTAGACCTGTCAAACTTGAGCATTCCATTGTCATTAAACCAATTTAGGTGCCTGAACTCAGCGACACAATCCAACACAGTCCAGCATTCCAAAATAATAGTGAGTTATCTGAAGAAGTTGTTGACGATAGCCATTTACAGCTCAACTTATTATTATGGCCCCACATCATATACCTCATTTTTACACTTTTCTGTTGGATGGTTGAGACCGAGATAGATCAAGATCTATATAGCAAAAGATGTAGCTTTTGTTTCTGATGAGGTCAGTGAAGCCCCTCAGGGTTTATTTTCATTTATTTATTTATTTATTTATTTTTCAATTTTTTTTTTATTTTTTTCCATTTATTTTTATTTTATTGAAATACAAATGTCAATCAGACAGTTTCAAAACACCATAACCATACAGAGTCGATGAAATAATACATTGCAAACTGTTTTCATATCGTTTTGGTATTGTACAAGGTGCATACATGATATTATATTTACAGGTTTTTATATAGCTGAATTATATCAAATTTTCATCTGTGTCATCCATGCGGATGAGTCAGAGTGAATGTTTGACCAGTTTTCTCTCTATGAGCACTTAAGGGAAAGTTTTTTCTCCATGTGGCACTCACCAGGCACACTATACATCATCAGTCTCTTTCATCTGTGGCTCCATAATCTTCCTGATCAGAAAAGTTGGGGCACAACTGAGTTTTATGATGTTACAGTGCATGTTCTCCTATGGCCTGAGACTTTGCTGACATTGAAAGGCTAGGGCCAAAAATGTTGGCTGGCCTTGTGGCTCTTCTATTTCAGCAATTTTGATCTGTGAACTTAGGTTGTTAACCATCCAGAAGAAAAGCTGATTAGTATCCTGCAGCATATGCCGTTCTCTTGGCCCTAACTATCTGACTTGATTGTTTTTAGTTGTTATTGTGCATTTCTATTTGTATTTCTTCTTTTCACTTCTTATACTAGGGAGACTATACAATATTTGCACATGTGTGTCTGCTTTATTTCACTTATATGTTCAAGTGGCATCCACTTCAATATAAATGCTTCAAGTTTATCATTCTTTATAGCAAAGTAATAGTCCATTATATAGAAATACCACATCTTTTTCAACAATTCCTCATGTGAACAACATTGTGGTTGTTTCCTAGATTTTGCTATCGCAAGTTGTGCTGCTATAAACATAGGTACACATATATCACTGTGATATAATGTTTTCAGTTGCTCTGGTAAAATTCCCAGTAGGGGGATAGACGGCTTGAATGGGATTTCCAGTCCTACTCTTTTGAGGAGTCTCCACACTGATCTCCACAGTGGTTGTACCAGTCTACATTCCCACCAGCAGTGGAGAAGTGTTCTCTTCTCCCCACAACCTCTCCAACATTTGTTATTGGTTGATTTCCTTATAATAGCCATTCTTTTTGGAGTGAGATGGTATCTCAGTGTTGTTTTTATTTGCATTTCACTGATGGCTAGTGATGTGGAGCATTTTTTCATATATTTATTCTCTTTAATTTTGTGCTCTGAGAAGTGTGTGTTCATCTCAGATGCCATTTCTGAATTGGGTCTTTAAACTTGAGGGCCTTCTTATATCTTAGTTCTTTATATATTCTAGACAGCAGACCTTTGTCTGATTGCTTATTAGTTAGGATTTTTTTCAAAATTTGGGGGTTGTCTTTTCACTGAGTTGACAATTTCTTTTGACGTGCAGAAACTCCTCAAGAAGAGCTGATCCCAGTTGTTGATTCAAGTGTTTCCCATGTGAATATATGTTTGTTCATGAACTCTTTATCTACCCCTATGTAGATAAACATATTCAAGAGTTCCTCTTACCTTCTCTTCCAGGAAATTTAGTGTTTTTGTTTTAATGTTTATATCTTTAATCCATCTTGACTTTAGCTTAGTGCATGGTGATAGAGCTGGGTCAAGTTTTAGTTTTCGGCATGTGGAAAACCAGGATTTCCAGCACCCTTTGTTAAAGAGGCTATCTTTCTTCCAGTGAGGATGTTTGGATCAGATGGCTGAGAGTGCTCGTAGATGCCTCTGTGTCTTCTAATTTATTCCATTGATCCTCGGGTCTATTTTGTTGCCAATACCATGTTGATTTTATCACAGTGACTTTGTAGTATAATTTCAAGTCAGGAATTGTAATTCCTGCTGCCTTGTCTTTATTGGCCAACATTGCCTTTGCTATTCTAGGTCATTTGCGGTTCCAAATAAATTTTAGGGACAATTTCTCTAGGTCTGGGAGGTATGTTGGTGGCAGTTTGATTGGGATTGCACTAAATCTGTACAGCAATTTTGGGAGTATGGACATCTTCACGATGTTGGTTCTTCCTATCCAGGAACATAGAATACCTTTCCATTTTCTGAAATCCTCTATAATTTCTTTACCCAGGGTATTGTAATTTTCTGTGAAAAGATCTTTCATTTCCTTGGTTAAGTGAATTCCAAGGTATTTCATTTTCCACGGTGCTACTGTAAAAGGTATTGTTTCTATTGTTTCCCTTTAGTGTGCTTGTTATCTGTGTAGAGGAATGCTATTGACTTTTGAGTACTGACTTTGTATCCTGCTACTGAATTTCCATATCAGTTCTAGTAGTTTCTTGGTGGAATTTTTTGGGCTTTCCGTGTAAAGTATCAGGTCATCTGCAAATAGTGATAATTTAACTTCTTCTTTACCTATTCTTATTCCTTTTATTTCTCCCTCTTTTCTAATGGCTATTGCTAATGATTCCAAAACTATTTTGAATAGGAGGGGTGATAGAGGACATCCTTGTCTTGTACCTGATTTGAGTAAAAGATTTCAGTTTTTCCCCATTTAGAATTATATTAGCCATTGGAGTGTCATAGGTAGCTTTTATCAAGTTAAGGTAGAGTCCATCTATTCCAATTTTCTGTAAGACTTTGAACATGAATGAGTGTTGAACTTTGTCAAAAGCTTTCTCTGCATCAATTGAAATGATCATGTGGTTTTTGGATTTCAGCCTATTAGTATAGTGTATTACATTTATAGATTTTCGAATATTGAACCATCCTTGCATCCCCGGGATGAATCCTACCTGGTCATGGTGTATGATCTTGATGATTTGCTATATTCTATTTGCTATGACTTCATTGAGTAGTTTTACGTTCATGAGGGAGAATGGCCTGCAGTTCTCTTTTTTGGTTGTGTCTTTCCCTGGTTTTGGAATCAGTATAACACTTGCCTCCAGAAATGTTTTTGGGAGGACTGTGCAGTGGACTGCAGCACCTTATTAGGCAGATCTCAGTGGCTGGGTTCAATCCCCAGTGTGTCATGACAGCTGCATCCACAGGGTGAACTGAGACAGAGATTGAATCTGGGCATGGTGGCAGGCACATGTAATCCCAGCAAATGAGAAGCTGAAAAGAGTAGAATCACTACAAGTCTGTTATCCATAGTGAGACCCTCTATGCCCTGTTTTAGATACGGAGAAAAAAGCATCCCCTCCAAAGTGGCCCTTACTCTACTTTTCAAAAACCTTTATTTTCTGTAGACTTGACAATGCCCTAGGTAAATGTTAAAACTCTGAGATATATTCTGTTATCTCTCATAAATATCAAATATATCTGAATAAAAATATCTCACATTCTACAACATTTTCCCCTAAAATGCTCACTCATACCTCACTTGGAAACAATGGTGAAGTATTCACAAATCAAGGTGATACATGATTTCGGAACCTAGATGCCATAGTGTAAATTGGCATTGGGTAGATAATGAATGCTCCTATTGACAAAACAGTATATAGAAATCACTGTGTAAAGCTGATAGACAAAATAGGATTTGGGATTAAAAAGACAAAACTCCTTTAAGATTCTTATATCTGACATAAAAAAGAGCAAACTTCATTGATCTATAACAAGGTCTAAATTACACTGCACAGTTTCTCCTTTTATGAACAATGAAAGGGAAATCAAAAGAAAAGATTTAATACACTGAGCTTCAGCATTCCTAGAGTAAGCAGATTGATAAGTGGTATTTAGCTGTATCCCTTGAGCTTACATCCATTTCAAATGACTTGGAAACTGAATTAAAAAATAATTACCTTTGTCTCCACAAAAGGTTACAGATTTCTCAAGGATTTTGGTACAGATTACCACAACAGGAGTTTGCTGCAGGGTCATGAAAAAACACCATGTGAAATCAACCTAAGATACAAAAATCAACTAGGAAACAGAAATCCACAAAGTCTCAGCTAAAAAGTAATTAAAGTTAGGAAGTCATTAAAAGATTTGTTGCTAAAACCACAAGAAGTACCCTGTCTAAGGTGACTTTCATTGGCAACAAGCTCTCAGGAGGACTGTGGGATTCCTAGGGATACCTCACCTCTTATGGAATTAGAATAGTTGCTGAATTTAGCTAGGAAGGAATCAGACAGAGTAAATTAATGTGGGTAGCAAAACAGTGTAACTTAGTTGAAAACATACACACTTTGAAAGTAAACTCACTTTCAGGCCAAAGTAACGGGTGGAGTATTGAGCAAGGTGCCAAAAAGTTGAAGCTGTGAGCTTTTTGTGTGCACCTGACCAATTTTGGAAACTGAGGTACATACCACAGGCCAATGTTAGATTATGACACTCTTTTCTAACCTTCTCTATCAGTAAGAATCATCCATTATATTGCACACAGTTTCAAATTTCTAGGCCCCATACATTACAGAATCAGAAGCTGCAGAAGAGGCCTGGAAACCAGGTATGCCATGCAACAAAGGTGTTAATCCTTGCTTAAGTGATACTTCAATCTCCTCTCCATTCCAAGACCCTATTTCTTTAATCTGAGCTAATGATAACTCTTAACTTAAGCAGAGATAGTATTCTGTCAGTAAATAAAGCTTACTTTCACTAGTTATACATCTTTAATAAGTTCTCCTCTAAAAATGATTCATGTGTTTGAAAAATGTATCTTTATTTTTTAAAGAAAAATATAATGAGATACCATTTTGTGTCTATATACACAAAATGGTTAGGATGGATTTGTGGTTACTTTCTCTTAATTCAATAAGAGGGAGGATTTGTGCTGACGGTGTTTGGACGGGTGTCATGTCTGCATCTTGTACTATGAGTGACCACTGCAAGGACATGTATTAATTATTGAAACTGTCCTATTAATCAGTTTTGTAACTGTCTCATTGCTATTTGTTCCTCAATAAAATTAATTAAAAAATAAAAGAAAAATATATTTAAAAATTAGAAATGAGACAGAATTTCATTTACAAAATAACGGGAATTCAAAAATGGTTGAATTACAGAGTTGTCTTCAGATTAGTTGTTCAGATATATCTTGTCAGTAGTATATATAGAAAAATAATCTGCTTTATGGTGTAGTCTAACTAATAGAAAAGAGAATTACAAATACAGACTTTCAGGAAAATGAAGCATCTGTAACATACATAATACATTATTTTTCTGACAAAAATATTTTTAAGTTATATAATGACCACATTCATTGAGGAAATTTGTGTCTGTACATGATATGTATTAAATCCTCTTTTTCCCATTTATATCTCCTTCTTTTAAACTTCTTTCCTTTTCTTCTCATGAGTCACAAAGCTTGGTTTTCATTTATCCTTCTTTTATCATATTTTCTTCACTTTCCACTGTCACAGTTGCTGTTTTCTTTTTAAGAGTTTCTCCTTATTTCACCATCTATTGTACATTTTTCTCCTTATTTCCAATGAAAGAAGACATTTCTGATAATAAATATATATAACATACATATAAACTCTGACTATTATCTTATATTGCTAATATTTTCTATCCTATATGAAACTTATAGGTTATAGCTATGAAATGGAAAGAAATACACCCTCCCTCACCAGTTTGTTACTCTCACCTTTAAAAAGAGCAAATTGAAAGCAAAGGCACAGTACTCTCCAGAATCAGGGTAAACATCCTCTTGAGTGTTTTAGGCAGAATTAAAATTCATAAACTCCCAATTCAGTATTTCTTTCTACTTAAAACTCTTCTGACAAAAGCAGTCATTATTTTCTATAAGTTTGTACATTTGGAAATTTCTGTATTGCAAGTTAGTTATGTGCTATTAGGCCTCAGTGTGTAGGGCACGTGTGTTGGAAGTTAAGTCATATATTCTGCTCAGTTAAGGGACTGGAGCTGAGTTGGGTTATCTGTCTTACATACTAAAATAGCTGCCCCTTAATAGAGGTGGCAGATATTAAATATCAATGAGTAATATAGATAGTAAAAGCTGTAAGATAATAGGCCACAACACAGGGAAGAGCCGCAGGAAATAATGTTGTTAGGTTTCTTCCTCAGGAAAAAAGTAATAGACAGGCTTTTTACAATTTTTTAAAGTTACTATTTTGAAAAAGAAAGAAACAGAGCAAGCACAGCAGTATACACTTGTCATCCTATTTACTCCAGAACCTGAGGCAGAAGAACTACAAATTCAGGACTAGCTTGTGCAATATAGTGCAATTCCACCGCACCAGCAAAAAGTTTTAAGGGGATGAAATATAACAGAATTGTAGAACTCTTGCCTACCATGTGCAAGCAAGGCCCAAAGTTGTGATTAATTAATTAAATCAAAGTTGCTCATAATTAAACAGTTTTGTTTTATGGGCTCTCTCTTATCTGAACTTCTAGGGAACTCTATTGTTGAAGACTTCAGAATTTTTCACACTTAAAATATTTGCATAGAATTTTATCATGTAACATCCCGAACATACAAATTCAAAATTTTCACTTAGCATTCTTTTAGACATAAACTATTTACTAACAGAAAAGGCTTACAGGCTCATTACTTCTTGAATACCACCCCAGTGTGGCTATGGTATATAATGGTCTCGATATGCTGTTCTTGGGCTTGAAATGGCACAGGCCCCTGGGCTCTGATCCTCAGTCACTCCAGATTGTCATGGAGCTTGTTATCCATCCAGACCCCTGGCCCAAACCTGGCTGTGGTTCACATCCTTTCTATCTCTCTGTCTGATCCGAAGCCAGCCTGGGGTCCCGTCATGGTGCAGATTCCGCATGATAGTGATCACATGGTCCACCTCACCCTCAGGGAGCTCTCTTAAGGTCGATGTCTGCTTTCCTCAGTACCACATGAGTGCAGCTTTGCATGCACACTCTTAGTGGCAGCACCGGCAAAGACTGTTCCCCACTGCTTATTAATGTTGATGCTGAGTATCAATATTGAACTGGAGCTTCTCGGGGTTCACTGCAGGCATGGCAGGAGCAGTGGCGCCAGGAACAGCAGCATGCCGACCTCCCGCGGAAGGACCCACGGAGCATTTTCACTTTCTAGAATATTACTGAATAAAAATCCTTAGTTCTGTTAGTTCACATATGTTCCATTCAGCTCCCCTAAGGTAATTCTTAGGAGAAAAGTTTTTTATGTTGAGGTGGATGGGAGGCAACTCAAATATAAATGTAAACTTTAAATTTCTGGACTATAATTTCTAGACCATCAGCTACAAGGGTCGAAAATTAAAGTAAGATTATTTTATTTTATACCTCTACAGTTCCTGCAGCAGAAACCAATCTACTATATATTTACCCCATGTAATTTTTTAAAGCTCTGTTGGGGAAAACTGCACATCAGTACCTCAATACATCAACAATACCCATTTTATTCAGTGAGATGTTATGCATTTCCAGGAAGAGTGGGCTCGCCGTCCAATAAAACACATTTTTGTTCTTATGATTTGGTTGTAATCATTGGCTTCTATATGTTAATACCTCAAGATAAAATATCTTAAATTCCTTACTTTCATGATTATTTTTAGTCAATTAATGATCTTTGAGGATATGGAGACATGAATGTTTCAAATAGCAGAGATAACAGTTTACCATTATAATTGGAAAAGCAAACTACACGCTATGTGCAGTTATTATAGTTCTCATGGAGAGGAATATGTTAATATGTGCATACATGTACACCTGTGTGTGTGTGTGTGTGTGTGTGTGTGTGTGTGTGTGTGTGTAAGAGGGAGGAAATTTTCATGGATTTGTCATTTATATTTTAGGACTTTTTACAATCATAGAAGTGTACATTACTTGCTCCATACAATCTTTTTAAAAATGTTTGTATGGTAAGCGTCCTTGAAAGAGAGAAAAGGCATCTTCTGTACCAAAGGTTGTCAGGTTTGTTTTCATCCCTCTTATAAGAACCTGGTATTTCTAAAGTGTGGTGTTCTTGTCTTATCACAGAATGTGTTAATTAGACAAACACCGTGTGGCCCTAACTGTGTCTTACTGTTAGAATGAGGTTTAATACTTAGACTAGGGCTGGCAAGATAGCTGAGTGGACTAAGTACCTGTTTAGACAAGTGCAGTGACTGGGATTGGACCCCCAGTACCACATGCAGCACTGGCCCCAGCCCTGGGCACACTGAGCTAGCCTCCGAGACCCAGAGTGGTAGCACACACCTGTAATCGCAGTGCTGGGGAAGCTGAAAACAGTAGAATCACTATGAGTCCAAGCTCTGTGGTGAGACCCTGTACTAAATACATTTAAAAAAAATTAGAGGCTGGGGAGATGGTTCAGTGGAATAAGTGCTTCCCTGGCAAGTGCAAGGGCTTGAATTCAATCCCCAGTTCCATTAAAAGAAAGAAAGAAAGAAAGAAAGAAAGAAAGAAAGAAAGAAAGAAAGAAAGAAAGAAAGAAAGAAAGAAAGAAAGAAAGAAAGAAAAAGAAAGAAAGAAAGAGAAAGAACGAAGAAAGAAATCTTTAACTACTGTAGTAAACTGCTTTCTTTCTTGAGCAAAATAATTTCTAGGTTCTTCCAGTATGTACAAAACAGTTGCAAATTAGCATGTTAGCTTATAACTACAAAAATAGCTATTCAGATTTAAATTTACAAACAGCCTTTTCTATAATGGTTTTGCACAATTCTTTTACAATTGCTTATTTCTAAACCCTCTTAGTTCTAAGAAACCCTGGAGTTATTTTATTACCAGCCATTCCAATTAAGCAACAGCACTGGGAAATTCTTTACAAAAGACCAAAGTTTATCACTTGTACTAACATAACCTATTCCCATATCCTCATCCTTACTTTTTGTTGTATAAAACTGTTCCAACACAAAGTTTCTTAAATTATAGTCTGTGAATTTCTTGTTTCAAAATCAACCAGAACAGCTTGAATGGGCTGCTGACATGCACATTTCTGACACAATATCAAAGCTCCAATAAGTTATGAGTGTGCACCAGAGTATGACAAAACAAAGAGCAGTATCTTATTCTCAAAAGAAAACAAAACTGCTAACAAATACCTGATGCTATCAGTAAGGAAAAAGAAAAAGAAAAAAAAAAAAAAAAACAGGATTCAGGCCAATGTCTAATCATGCTCAACTGGCTCTGAAACATTTTGAATTTTATAACTGAAAGACAGCAGGCCATGTAATCTTATTTATGAAAGAAAAAATCCTTTTGGAGCATATTATAGATCTTTAATTTTATAGATGTAGAAGCTGAAGTATCTCCATTTTTATAGATAGACAACTTAAAATATGTATTCCTTTCCTTTTCAATGGTGCTTGCTTTATTGTGGATTTGAAAAATGCTTTTTTGGGTCAGGGAGCTAGGTAGGAACTCTGAGTGCCTGCCTGGCAAACACAAGGACCCAGGTTCAATCCCCAGTACCACATGCCATGCTGGCCCCATGCAAAGCCATTCACAGAAACTGGGTATGGTGGCACATGCCTGAAATACCAGCACTGGTGAAGCTGAGACAGGAGGATCACTAAAAGTCTGAGTTGTGTAGCAAGATCTCATACCAACCAAATAAATAAATAAACTTTAAAAAACAGAAAAAATATTTTTTACAAACTAGTACCATAAAATCAATTATATTCCACCCATATAATTTGCATTTCTGTCTTTCTCTCCAAATTGACTTCGATCACGTAAGCTTGATTACTTCTTCCTAAATGTTTGGCCTATGTGAATACCTTAAAAGGAAAACAAAGTCTCCTGCTTTTTACTATGTATGTTAGAATTGTACAGTGATTTTTTACTTTTTTAAAAGAGGATCATCCTTACAACTTCATTATCTCCATTTACAAATAATAAAACAAAGCATACAGAGGCTGTAGGACTTGCTGAACATCACAAAACTGTCTAGAGAATAAGGAAGCTGGTGTCCAAACCTAACAAAGCAACCTCAGAGCAGGATTTCTTACTAACAAAGCAAATTGATCCCCTGTGCATTTACATTACAGCATATGACCCACACAGTGTCAAGGCTGACCTCTTGCTTAACTTTAAGACTACCCAAAAATTCATTTGTTTCTCAATATAAAAAGATGTTTTGGGTTCCCTGCACAGCTGGTGAGAGACCCAGAAAGCAAAACTCAGGCACCTACCTGACTGAAACTCTCTATTTTTATGACTAGTCCGGCCCCGACCCAGCCCAGCATGGCCTAGTGAGTGTGAGGGAGAGCTTCAGCATTCTGTGGTGCTCCCCGGGCCAGGGGCACAACAGAGGGGAACTACAGGCTCACAGTTGTGCCAGAAGGGCTGCAGCAAAAAGGAGCTGAACAGATCCAGGCCAGGCATAACTGGATAAAGTCAAACTTAATAGATCTGCACCCGAATCTAAGGTTAAAACTGCACCAAAGCTCTACAGCAAAGGTCAAAGGTCAATGCTATAGGAAATGACAAAGACAAGGAGCAAAATGCAATCTCAAGCCTCCAGCCCATCCTTAATAAGTGCAGAGGACACTAGCTCAGCTGAAATAAATGAATTAACAGAGTTGGAAGCAACGAAACAACAGCAGAAAAGTATAGAGGAACTCAGACCAGAATTAACACCTGAAATTAAAAAGCAAATTTTTGAATATATATCTTCTAAAGTAATGATGAATCAAATTCAGAAACATATGGGGGAAACCCAATGCCCATGTAGAACAAGTGCAGAGAACATGATTCGAGCTGAAACTTATGAGTTAATAGCAGTGCAAGCAACGAAACAACAAAATGGTAAAGACGAACTCACTAAAAAAATTATTTCTGAAATAAAAAGCAAAATCTTTGAAATCATAGCATCTGAAGCAGAGAATCAAATACTGACACATATGCAGGAAACCCAATTTGGAAAAAACTCTGCAGTAAAAGAATTAATAGCTACCTCTAAAGAAAACATTCATTAAAAAAATAGAGGAGATTAGAAATATGATAGATTGCTTGAATGAGCAATACAGGAAAGGAATAGACTGCATGAAGAAGAGTCAAAGAGATATAAAAGAACTTAAAATCCCAATCAAGAGTCTACAAAACTGTTTGAGTGAAAGCAAAGACAGAGTTTCAGATCTTGAACAGTGGTGCAGCTTGTGAAAAGGTGAGAAAGGATCTCTTAAAAACAATGAGAATACAGGAAAAAATAATCCATCACCTGCAAGACAATGCCATGATGAGCAATGTGGGATTAATAGGCATCAGTGAGAAAGAAGGAGTCAGTATAAATGATATAAAAAGAAAATAAACATAAGTAATAGCAGAAAACTTCCCAAATATGAGGAAACAATCTAACATTCAGGTAACCAAAGCATACAGAACACCAAATAACTTCAACCCAACTAAATACACACTGAGACATATAATAGTCAAGATCCCAGAAATCCACCACAAGAATAATATACAGAAAGCCAAAGAAAAAAGAAGCAGATCACATTCAAAGGAAAATTCATCAGAATTATGGCCAACTTTTTTTATTTTTGTTTTATTGAAGTACAAATATCAATGAGACAGTTTTAAGATACCTTGACAAAATGGATTTGATAAATTAATACATTGCAAACTGTTTTCATAATGTTTTGGTATCATAGAAGGTGCATACATGATATTATACTTCAACTCTCTTCATAAACCATGAAGGAAAAGACAGCATGGAGGAGAGAACTTCAAGTCCTCTATGAAAACAAATTCCAGCCCAAACTACTATATCCTGCAAAACTCTATTATTTAAGTTTGATGGAGAAGTGAATTTCTTCCATGACAAAGAACAGCTGAAGAATTTCCTGAAGACAAGCCACCCCTACACAGGTTACTGAAAGATGTTCTAGAGAGGGATCACAATGACCAGAACTCCATGAACAAGAACAGAAAGAACCTACTAATGAGGTCAAACAATTAAACACAGGGAAAAAAAGGAGTAAACAACAGGAGGTAAATCACATGACAAACATAAGTCAACACATTTCATTTATAACCATCAATGTAAATGGACTTAATTTACCAATCAAGAGAAATGGATTAGTACAGTGGCACCTCTCCCCAGACGACAGTGGATGTATGTCCATCCCAAGTGAAGCCTCTAATATGTCCTGTGATCTTCACATTTTCTGCTCGCTGCGTAGAGCAATGGGAGCTTCCAGCCACAAAAAGGAAGCACAGTTACTGAAAGCTTAACTAACTTGCCAAAGGCCACCCAATGTGTGTGGAACAGAATGAATGTGAGGGGGAATACAGTGAGCTGAGCTAGAGACTTGGGCAGGGGAAAAATTCATGGCTCAATAAGTGATATTAAGATGCTGTAATTCAGAAGAGATATATGAATGGATTTTGTGAGACTCTCCGGGCTTCCTTGTGCCCTCTGGAATGCTCTAGATCCAGCCCAGGCCTGCCTTGTGAGTGAGACCATCGTCTGTGCAGCAGGATTCCACCCCTACCCCTCTGGATCCAGCCTAGGCCCATTGCCTGAGTTAGACCTTCCACTGCACTCTCTGGATGGCTCCACCCTCCAAACCCAGCCCAAGCAGAGGCCCTGCAAGTGTGTGGGAGAGCTTCTGCACTCCCTCGCACCTGCTTGTCAACTCTAGACCCAGACTAGGCCTGGCATATAGACCTGGGGTGAAACTCTGCAGATGAAGTCTCTGCAGGGAAAGTAAGGCCAGAACCACCCAGCTAACCCAGAAGCAGAACATCTTGCCAGAAGGACACAAAAGGTTCACTCCCAAAGGCTGCAGCAGGAAGGAACTGAGCAAAGTAGCCAGACTCAAGCCAGGCACAACTGGATGAACTCAAACTTGGTAGATCTACACCTGAATATCAGTAGGTGCTAAGGTTATAAATGCACCAAAGCTCTACACTAAAGGTCAGAGGACAGTGTTGTAAAAAATGACAAAGAGAAGGAGCAAAATGCAATCTCAGATGCCAAGCCCACACAGAACAAGTGCAGAGGACACTAGCATAGAAGAAATTGGAAATCACACAGCTGAAATGTCTGAATCAATACTGTCTGAAGCAAGGAAACAACAGCAGAATGGTATAGAGGAATTAAGATCAGAATTAATCTCTGAAATGCAAAAAGAAATATCTGATTTAAGAGCATCTGAGATAAAGAATCAAATGCAGAAACATATGCAGGAAATTAGATCAGAAATAAACTCTGATGCAAAAAAATTAATAAATGCTTTTAAGGAAGACACAGATAAAAAATAGAGGAGATTAGATAAATGAATGATTCCTTGAATGAGCAATACAGGAAAGAAATAGATCACATGAAGCAGAGTCAAAGAGATACAGAGGAACTTAAAAACTCAATCACAAGCTTGCAAAATCACTTTAATGAAAGTGGAAGATAGAATTTCAGTTCTTGAAGATGCTGTTGCAGCTAGTGAAAAGTTAAGAAAATATCTCTCAAAAACAACTAGGATGCAGGAAAAAATAATTCATCACCTGCAAGATGATGCAAAGATGAACAGTGTGAGATAAATAGGAATCAATGAGAAATAAGGAGTCCATACAAACAATATAAAAAGAATATGGGAAAAATACCAGAAAACTTCTCAAACATGAGAATCTGACATTCAGTTAACCAAAGCATACCCCAAATAATTTCAACCAAATTAAAAACACATTGAGACATATAATAGTCAAGAAATGCAGCTCAAGAATAATATACTGAAAGCCACTAGAAAAAAGAAACATCACATTTAAAGGAAAACCCATCAGGATGACCAAAGACTTCTCTTCAAAAACCAGGAAGGCAAGAAGAGCATGGAGCAGAATACTCCAAGTCCTCTATGAATGCCAATTCCAACCTGGAATACTATATGCTGCAAAACTCTCTTTCAAGTGTGATGGAGAAGTTAAATACTTCCATGAAACAGAACTACTAAAGAATGTCATGATGACACAGGCAACATTACACAGACTACTAAAAGTTGTTCTAGAGTGGGACCAAATTGACTGGAACTCCATGAAGGAAAAGAGAAAGAACCCACTAAATAGGGAAAACAATTAAACATAGAACAAACAGTAAACAACAGCAGGTAAATAACATGACAATCATAAATCAATGCATCTCAATTATAACCATCAATGTAAATGAAACCAATACAACGATTAAGAGAAATGGACTCACACAGTGAAGATTATGGAACAAAATCCAACAATATTCTGAATACAAGAAACACACTTAACTCATAAATAAATAGGCTAAAAGTTAAAGGATGGAAAACAATGCCACAAGCCCCAGCAACTGTTCTCAGACAGTCTCAACTTCAAACCAAGAATGATGAAATGAAATAAAGGCCACTATATACTGGTTAAGCAAAAATTTGAGAGGAAGATGTGTCACTCATAAATGCATATGTACTAAATATGGGAGCACCCAACTACATAAGACAACTCTTAAAGGACATGAAAAATCTAATATCTAAGACCATAATCTTAACAGGAGACCTTAACATTCCTTTATCCCAAAAAGATAGATCAAGCAGACAAAAATTAACACAGAAATAGCAGAACTGACCTAGAGTTTGAAACAAATGGACTTAGTGGATGTATACACAGTGTTCCATGCAACTAAGCTAAGTACACATTTTTTTCAGCTGCACATAGGTCATTTTTTAAAATAGACCACAAACTAGTCCATAGGTCATGCTTAAGTATATGTAAGGAAGCAGAAATTATCCCCTGCACATTATCTAACCACAGTGCAATGAAAATAGAGATAAATGACAAAAGAAATGAGAAAAATCCACTAAATACATGAAAATTAAACAACCCACTACTCAGCAATCAGTATGTCACAAATGAAATTAAACAAGATACTGAACAATATCTACAATTGCATTAAAAGTCAAGGAAAACTTAACGGAATTCATGAGATGTGATGAAAGCAGTTCTCAGAGGGAAATTTATAGCTGTAAATTCACACATTAGGAAAACTCAACAGGAGCAAATAAACTCCCTAATACTGCACCTCCCACATCTGGAATAGAAGAACAAACCAAGCCCAAAGCCCAAGGATGGGAAGAAATCATGAAGATTAGACCAGAAATTAATTCAATTGAGACACGAAAAAAGCAGTTCAAAGAATTAATGAATCAAAAGCTGGTTTTTTGAAAGATTAAATAAAATTAATAAGTCCCTAGCTAACATCATTAAAAAGAGGAGAGAAAACATTGAAACAGAAGCAATAAGGAATGAAGAGGGCATAATTACCACAGAACTGGTGGAAATTCAGAAGATTGTCAATAGCTATTCTAAGAATCTTTACTCTCATAGAAGACTAAGAAGAAATGGACAGATTCCTAGAAAGGTACAAATTACCAAAACTGAATCAAGAAGATATAACAACTCTCAATAAACCCAATAATAGCTAATGAAATATGAAATGAAATTTTAAAAAACATACCAACAAAGAAAAGTCCAGTTTCTGATAGATTCACATCTGAATTCTACAAGAAATTCGCAAAAGATGTAATCCTTATACTCCTCAAGCTCTTCAATGAAATTGAAAAGGCAGGAATCCTCCAAAAATCATTACCTGAGGTAAGTATTGTATTGATACAAAAACCAGGGAAAGATGCAACTAAAAATGAGAACTATAGGCCAGTCTCCCTCATGAATATTGATGCAAAAATCCTCAATAAAATTCTAGCACATAGAATACAGTAAATCTACAAGAAAATCATACACTATGAGCAGGTAGGATTCATCCCAGGGACACAAGGATGATTCAATATTCAAAGATCTATTAATGTAATACACTATATCAATAGAGCCAAAAATGAAAACCACATGATCATCTCATTTGACTCAGAAAATGCATTTGACAAAGTCCAACACTCATCCATGTTCAAAATCCTACAGAAAATCAGAATAGATCAGCTCTACTTCAATCTGATAAAAGCCATTTAAGACAACCCAATGGCTAACATAATTCTAAACGGGGAAAAATGAAAATCATTTACTTTCATTTCTGGTACAAGACAATGATGTCCTCTATTAACACTCCTATTTAACATAGTCTGGAATCATTAGCTAGAGCCATTAGACAAGAGAGAGAAATAAAAGGAATAAGAATAGGTAACGAAGAACTTAAATTATCATTATTTGCAGATGACATGATACTCTCCTTGGAAGACCCATAAAACTCCACGAAGAAGATACTAAAATTAGTACACAAATTCAGTAGCATAGCAGGATACAAAATCAGTACCCAGAATCAGTAGAATTCTTCTATACAGAAAACAGATAAACTGGGAGAGAAATTAAAGAAACAATACTTTTCACAGTAGTACCATGGAAAATGAAATACCTTGGAGTTAATTTAACTAAATAAGTCAAAGATGTTTTTGAATACAATTACAGTATTCTGATAAAATAGACCATAATGGACCTCATAAAATGGAAAGATACTCCTTGCTCCTAGATAGGAAGAACCAATATTGTGAAGATAGCTATACCCCAAAAATCACTCTACCAATTTCATGAAACCACCTCCAACATACCTCACAGACCTAGAGAAATCATTCCTAAAATTGATTTGGAACTCTTTGCCAAGCGATGTGCTAACTGTTATGAAGTCTACCACAATGGATAAAGTTATTCTTTTTCTCAAGATTCATGTAAGGTGAAAAGGAGAAGAAAGGGAGAAAAAGAAATGAAAAAAATTGGATGATCTCCAAAAAGAAATATATAAAAGGAGAATGGCAAAAGCAATCCTATGAAACAAACATAACGCAGTAGGAATTACAATACCTGCCTTAAAATTATACTTCAAGGCTACTGAGATAAAATCAGCATGATACTGGGAATAAAATAGGCCTGAGGATCAATGGAATAGATTAGAGCATGCAGAGGCCTCTACGAACGCACTCAGCCACCTGATCTTCGACAAAGGGTCCTAACATGCTTACTAGATGAAAGATATCTTCTTTAAAAAATGGTGCTGGAAAAACTGGATTTCTCAATACTGAAAACTAAAACTAGACTCAGGTCTATCACCATGCACTAAGCTAAAGTCAAAATGGATTAAAGATATAAACATTAAAACATAAACACAAAATCTGTATCTTAGCAGGAACTTTTGAAGACATTAGGTTAGGCAAAGGGTTCATGAACAAAAATCAAATCGCATAGCTAACACTTGAAAGCATTAACAAGTGGGACCTCCTGTTACTGAGAAGCTTTTGCACATCAAAAGAACTTATCAACAAAGTGAAAAGACGCCCCACAAATTTGAAAAAATATTGACTAATAAGCACTCAGACAAAGGTCTGCTCTCTAAAATTTATAAAGAACTAAAAAACATTAGGTCCTCAAAATTTAAAGACCCAGTCCAGAAAAGGACATCCTAGATGTGCACAGACTTATCAGAGGATGAAATTAAAGAAGCGAATAAATATATGAAAAAATTTGCCATATCACTAGCAATCTGTGCAATGCACATTAAAACAACACTGAGATACCAGCTCACCCCACAAAGAGTGGCTATCATAAAGAAACAAACCAACAAGAAATTTTGGAAAGGTTGTGGGGTAAAAGAAACCCATCTACACTGCTGAGGGGAATGTAGACTGGTGCAACCACTACTGAAATCTGTGTGCATATTTCTCAAAAAACTAGGACTGGAAATCCCATTCAAACCAGCTATCCCCCTACTGGGAATTTTCCCAGAGCAACTGAAAACATCACGTCATAGTGATATATGTGTATCTAAGTTTATAGCAGCATAACTTGTGATTGCCAAATCTTGGAAACAAACAAGATGCCTGACATATGAGGAGTGGTTGAAAAAGATGTGGTATTGTTATGCAATGGAATACTACTCAGCTATAAAGAATAATAAATTTGAAGCATTTATATTTAAGTGGATGCCACACGAAGATATACTTATAAGTGAAATAAACCAGACCCACATGTGCAAATATCATATAGTTTCTGCAGTATAAGAAATCAAAAGAAGAAATACAAATAGAAAGGTATAAAGCAATTAAAGGGAAAGTGAGAACTTGAGGATTAGTCAATGAAGAGAAAGCAAGGACAAAAGCTAGGAAATATGACAGGGACAAAGCCATATGTACAGGACTGGTAAGGCAATGATACTGAGAATCTTCAGCAGGTTTTTGAAACTAGCAGTTAATTGGTAGGATTCTCACTCTGACTAACTATATATCCTGATACCTGTGAACTAATCAATTTCACTGAAGATAGCAATGTGTAATAGTAGGGGCATGCTTGGAATGCCTGTCATTCTGGTCTTCCAAACACATACTGCTTGTCATGACATACCAATTACTGCCATACTGTCTCTCAAATAAATGTTTATTAAAAAACAAATGGTAATAAATGAAAACAAGAGACAAGAAAAACATGTGACAGGATTCTCCTGCTACAATACTGTACACGGTAAGATTTCTAAACTTCTGTGTAAAAATATGTAATTCTTTATTCCTATTTTTTCAACTTTTTTATTTTTTCAATTTTTGTTCTTCATATTCTGTAGGGACTTAAAATTTACCATATCAATACTTGGTGGTAAATAACTGTTCCATATTATGCCTAAGATGTTTGAAATTGAGACAGACAGTAAGGTTAGGCCCAACTGCCTATGTTGTAGAGTGATAACAATAAGCTTCTCTTCTGGAGGGTTAACAAGCTAAGTTTAGAGATCAAAAATTAGAGAAAAAGAAGGGTTGCAAGGACAGCTAACATTTTGGCCTTAGCCTTCCAAAGTCAGTGAGTGAATACTCAGGACATAGGAGAATCTGTACTGTAACATCATGCAGCTCAGTTGTGTCCCAAATTTTCTGATCAAGGAGATTATGAGGCCGCAGTAGAAAGTGATTGATGATATAGAGTATACCTCAAGAGAATCACATGGAGAGAAAACATTCTGTTAGGCTTTCATAGAGAGCAAATTATTCAACCACATGGCTAACACTGACAAAGGATCTACAAACTATAGTACAGAGTTTCAGGATAAATCCTGAGGGGATTTGACTGGCCTTATCAGATACAAAAGCTACATTTCTTGTTTTATAGGTCTTGCTTTATCTTGGTCTTAACCATCCAGCAGAAAAATACAAAAATGAAGTATAAGAAGTAAAGCCATATTAATATGCTGAGCTGTAAAACACTGAAGTCAACAACTTCTGACATTGCCAGTCCTATGGAAAACCCACTACTATTATGGACCACTGCACTATATTGGAACATTTTGCTGATTTCATGTATCTATAATATTTAAGTGACAATGGAATAGCCTTCTCTGACAAAACTGAACAAACTAGGAGATACCAATGAACAACCATTCTGTACCTGTATATTCAAAATAGGATAGATATACAGTTACATTCTCTCAATTCAATGAATAGAAATATTTTTCTAATAGTGTTTGTGGACAGGATATCATGTCTGTATCTTGAACAATGAGTAACCACTAGACAACAATATGCAATGTATGAATTGTAGAAACAGTCCTACTAATCGGTTTTGAAATTGTCTCATTGCTGTTTGTTTCTTAATAAAATTATTTAAAAAAGAAAGCGTTTTGCATGAAATGACACCCTCAGACAGGCTTTCATGTAGGCTGCTGAGATATGAATGTGGAGAAGAAAGCATCTGATAGTTATTAATTGCAATAGTGATTTTTATACTAGGTTTTATTTCAAGAGATGTATGCAGTTTGTTTGCATGTGGGTGTTTCTTAAATCCTCACAGTACTCCCATGAGCTGAGAATTATCATTGTTTCTATCTTAAAGATGAGCAGACTGAAGCTTATCCAAAGCTACACAGATCATAAGTGATGAAGACAGGCTATTGATAGGAGTCGTTGCTCTGATGAATCATCTCACCTCGTGCTATTTGGGCAAGGGCAACAGGAGAAAGACAAAAATTCAGTTAATCAGTTACACTACTATGGCAGTCCATCTAAGGAATAGTGCTAGATGTGGAGAGAGATGAAAATAAATAAGTTGTGTTTGGAGGCCAATTAAGAAAATGTGGTGATAGGCTGAACGTGTGCACAGGGGTGAGTAGAAATGGAATATCATTAAGGTTTCACGGGTGTCCAGATGAAGCGCTCGCACAGTTATGGAGAAGAGAGTGAAAAGTCCCATAGTTAGCAATGAGTTAACAATGCCAGAAGATTATTTAAACAGAAATAGCTGTGTCTGGGACTGAGCTCCAGGCCTAAAGTAAATAAAGTCTGATGAGAATCACAGATATGTGTAAAGTTTTAGAAAAGCACATCTTAGGAGAAATAAGTTTGACGGATCAATTGTACATCACTAGACTATAGTTATCTGAATCTATTAGCTATTTGGGAACAGGGTGAGAAAGTAGAACTTAAGAGTTCTTAGCACAATAATAATTGTGTGAAGTGATACATATGCTAAATAATTTGATTTATGTATTGTACATTGTATCCATATATGGAAACACTATGTGGAACACCATCAACACATACAACTTCACTTACTACTAGGAAAAAAAGGAAAAGAAAGAGACCTGGAAAGAATATACCATGCTACAGTGATATTATACCTCAAGACAGATAGGATCTTGGAGTTAGAAGTAACTTCATACTGATCCTAGGTTTCCAGCTTTTCTTTGGACACAGGAATCAACCGCTCACCCAGTATGTCTAGAAGAAATGCCCAGAGGGCACTAGGAGCTACTTAGCTATGGTTTAGCAAATCAAGCCCTTATTAAGCACCTATTCTAACTCATGAAGAGAACCTAAGGTGAGGTTGAGGAAAAACTGTTAACAGAGTAAGTTAGCGAGAATGTGAAAGCTCTCCTCCTGGATTTGGTGGTGCACACCAGGAATCCCTGTGAGCATGGAGGCAGGAGCAGGAGGTTCATGAATCCCAGCCTCATCTGAACAAGGGACTTTGTGAGACCATCTCAAAAGGAAAAAGGGCTGGGGTGTAGCTCAGTAGAAAGGCCCTGGTTTCAACACCCAGAACTAAAAAAATGAACAAATAGAAAAAAATTTCCACACTAAGATTTGGACACTAAACAGTATTTCTTCTACATCCTTCTTCCAAGTAGCATTTATATATTTAATGAAGCTGGAAAAATAGATTTAGAAATAGTAACTTTGTTTAATAATTCCACCCTCTAGAGAAAACTCATTATCTCTCACTTGGTGTTTGGCAAAGCTCCAATCTAGCTGACAAAATGAACTGAGTGAGACACTCAGCTAAAGATTGTGAATGTTGTAGTCTCAGCACTTTTTCTTATATGCCAATTTCTATTCTGAAAAAGAGAATTTAACTCACCATTAATGAAATGTAGGTGTGTATAAGCAGTGGAAAAAGAGAAAACTTTCCAAAAGTAAAAGAGATGCCTGAAATTAAATGTTAGGTGATACCTAAGTTTATATGAATTTTCTTAAAAATATCTACTGAGATCTTAGCTTCTTTTGCCAAGCGATGTGCTAACTGTTATAAAGTCTACCACAATGGATAAAGCTATTCTTTTTCTCAAGATTCATGTAAGGTGAAAAGGAGGAAAAAGGGAGAAAAGAAATGAAAAAAATTGGATGATCTCCAAAAAGAAATGTATAAAAGGAGAAAAAGAAAACTGAAGGAAGAAAAGAAAAATGGAAAATGCAAGAGGAAAAGAGATGAGGACCCCATGCTCTCAATGGCCCATTTATTATTCACCTGTAGCCATGATATTTAAAATGGGTTCTCTCAATTCTTCAACACATATTGATTTAATTTTATGAAGTGAAAATCTTCTGGAAAGCAGAACTGACAATGAGAATTTGGTATTAACACATACTTTATTTGTGAAGTACAAAGCCAGAAAGATGTGGCCATAAGGAAATAACAGGAATACAGCAAGAAAAATATGAAGCAAATCTACATGATATGCTACTGTACCAACTAATTTCATATCAAACCACAATTATATATAGCTATCACCTGGAGGATCCATGTGTTCTAGACAAATAAGACTCCCACCCTCCTGCAAAAACAAACTCCAAGAAAAAACTGCACATGGACATAATACACAGGGGCAGTGGAAGCAGGCTCCCTCCTTGACCTCAATTCCCACTCATCAAGGCCAATTGCTCTGGGATCCAGGTCTTGTGCTCTCTCCACTTGTATCCACCAGAGTGTGATATCCAGCCCACGGAGCTATGACTGAGGAAGCCACATAGCATGCATCACCATATGTATCTAAGGCTGAAAATAGACTAGCAGCCTTAGGCTTGTGAAGCATTAAACAAGTGAAAGAAAGTGACAAAAGGAAAGTGAGAATATGCAAAAAGTTGTGATTCAATGCACGTCATTTAAGTGCCAGTTAAATGATGAAAGTGCTAGGTGGCAACAGTGAATAAAATGGAAAATGTCATCAACCCCACAATCAACAGAGGAGCCTGGTGAACAATACCCACCAATAATCAATGGCAATGAGTGACAAAAGGAGCTATGGAGGCTGAGGAGCACAAATGAATCAAAAAATGTTACCTGAAGAAATAGCTTCTCAGCAGCAGTGGCTGGCAGGAAGATGTGACTAAGGCCATGCAAAGGTGACAGACTGATGGTGTAGAGCAGTGGGCAGTGGGCAGACAGCGACTAGTTCCAAATGCATAGGTATGAAAGCTGTCCCACACTGGCATCCGAAGTGTTGGACAGGGATGGCGAAAAAGAAGCATATAGTTCTAGATCCACTCCTTGGTAACCCTAAGGCCTAAAATCATGCCCTGTGATTCTTCTTCTCTACCTTACATTCATAGCTATTACCATAATCTATCTCATAGCCTGATTATTCATTTTACTATAAGCATGTCCTGTGGCTTTCTAGTTGGTATCTTTGCTCACATTGTTTGTTTTTCTGTGTTTCGGTCCCTGTCCCAACATTTCCCATCTAAACCAAGTCCTTCCTTCAAGGGCTAGGTAAAAAGCTTCTCCTGCATAACCCTAGAATTTATATCCTTCACAAATGTCACAATGAAACCACTGGTTTCATCTCTCCTTCCTTAAAATTAATTTTTCCAAGGTATGTATCTAAATTCTGTAGTTATTTGTGTAACTATCTCATCTCCACTCCTACAATATTTAAGAAATCAAAAGTGATA
>PVKA01006882.1:62945-81072 GCA_004027165.1 Ctenomys sociabilis
AAAAAAAAAAAAAAAAAAAAAAAAAAAAAAAAAAAAAAAAAAAAAAAAAAAAAAAAAAAAAAAAAAAAAAAAAAAAAAAAAAAAAAAAAAAAAAAAAAAAAAAAAGTGATACTAGTAAAAATATAAAACTTTACACAACTAGTGTTTTCCATATACTGTTCATTCTGGAGAGAAACATGGCTATATTTAGCTTTGAAATTATTTCAAGATTAACTGGTATATGATGGGTCAAGACCATTGGGAAAAACAACTATTCCAGAACTTTCTGAAGCCCTCTTAAGCATCTGCATTTTTTCTCTCCTTTGTCTCCCTCCCTTACCCTTTCCTGTGGAGCATTTTCACACTTCCCATTGGATCTGATTCCAGCCAGGCGTG
Source organism: Ctenomys sociabilis (assembly GCA_004027165.1). Classification (NCBI taxonomy): domain Eukaryota; kingdom Metazoa; phylum Chordata; class Mammalia; order Rodentia; family Ctenomyidae; genus Ctenomys; species Ctenomys sociabilis. The sequence continues at coordinate 63,321 of PVKA01006882.1, forward strand.
CTGGACCACCTGGCCTTGCCATAAAGTTCTAGTATCTAGAAAAAAAGAACAAACTTTATTTGTGAAGAGTGAAACAACTCCTTTCTTTGTGCTGACTGGGAATAAAAAGAAAATCCAAAAACAGAGGAATAAAAAAAAAAAAAAACTTAACTCTTTCATCTCAAGTAGAATTCATATGCATTTTTCATGATGAGTACTGGCACTGAGAAATACAAAGGAGAAGGACACCAAGCGTGGCCTTCAAGGGCATTAAGCTGAAGGGGTGAAAAAGGTAATGGTACAAATGATGAGAAACCAGATAGAAAGGGGTGTGTTGTCCAAGAACACAGATGTAGTGCTTAAGAATTAAGGAAGAAGAAATACTGCCACAAAACCGTTGGAACACCTGATATTATTATTATTTAGGAGATCAGGTTAGGCAGGGCCCACATGCCATCAAAATAATCTATTTTAGGGCCGGCGGTATAGCTCAGCGGATTAAGTGCTTGCTTAAGTAAGCGCAGCGGCTAGGGTTCGATCCCTGCTTCCGCTTGCTGCGCCGGCCCTGCCTTCGGGTGCACTGAGCCGGCGATTGGAGTCCGGGTGCGGTGGCGCGCGCCTGTAATCCCAGCACTAGGGAGGCAGAAAGCAGGAGGATCACTGTGAATGTGGGCTGCATAGTGAAACCCTGTGCACAAAAAAAGAAAAAAAAATTTAAAATAATCCATTTTCCCCAAACCACTGAAATTTCCTAGGAGCAAACTCTCTTCAGTGGCTTTCTCCAATATCCTGCTTCTCTCATTTGTCCAGTTAGTTTCCCCTATTTTCACTTAAATCGCAGTGTAAACTTTACCTTGAGCTAAGTAAATTAGGAAGCTTTATTTCAAGAAATGTCTGATAGCTTCACAAATGCTTAAAGCAGAAACTCTTTAATATATTTGTGAAGAATAGTTATTCAATAAATATTTCTATATCCCACTGAGATGAGTTTGTTAGCATTTATTTCAAAAGTCTCGAATTTAGATACAGAAGCAATGGAAAACAACATCAGTTTAGCTTCCTGGTGATTGTCACTAAATATTTAGTATGTCTTCTCCATTCCTAAACTTGGTTGAGATTGTATATTTTTAGAGAAAATATTTAAATTATATTCATATACCTGTCTGCTCTATTCTATGCCTTATTTTAAATGTTCTGTATTTGCCTGTCCAATGAAACAGAGCTTCACTTGCATTGTTACTTTCACCAGTTTGCTTACTTGTTTTCATAAAAGAAAATTGGGGAAATAAGTCATCCTATGCCAGCACATGGGGAGGGTGACATTCTGAGTATTCTTCTCACAAAAGGAAATGTAGTCAACAATACAGAACTTGTTATCTAGGATCCTGTAATATATCCTATGGAAAACTGGAGTTTCAAGTCCCAATCTCTATCCTAGACTATTTGTAGATTTAAGATATACATGGAGAGATAATGCAGCCAAATGGAAAGGAAGATCCCTGAAATACGCCTCATTAAGTTGTCCTTTTCCTCCTCTGTGTACCCCCTCCCCCCACCCACCTTTGACCTACTGGCCTCCTTTCTTTCCACTTCCTCCTTGCTAACAACCTGCAGCAGTGACTTCCTTGGCCTCCCCAATAGCCTTCCATCCCTGTGTGCTTCATGTGAGAAATACTCAGGTCAGTCTACTGACAATTATCTTCAATCTGCCTTTGTGGATGTTACACAACACCCAGAATCTCAGTAACTGAGAATGTTTCCAAGGTAGAAGCATTTGGCCAAAAGCTTTATCACGCTTGGCCTCACGTGAATTGGCATCAGGTGTGCTGCTGTTAATTAGCAAAGGTCACTTCATTCAGTTATCTGCCTCTCTGTTAGCATAAAGTAAAGGAAAAAGCTATCACCATATTTAAACAGTTTCATTCTTCTCTTGGCTGACACTAACGCAAGTTTAGCACACTACATTCCTGACACCTTATTCTCATACCAAGATAAGCTTGATGACTTAAAGCCAATTCCATTTTTGTTTTTAAGCCAATTTCTAAAGTGATGTAAAGACAAGTTCAATCCTTCAAATGATGGTGAAATATCTCTGCCAACTGCTCCTTAGGAAATCTTTCCATCTATTCAGAATATAAATGATTATACTTCATATCTCAAAACTGTCCTCAATAATCAGATAAGTTTGTAAATAGGACAAGACCATTTTGAGAATTTTCCTGACATTTCCACACTCTTATATACAGTTAAGCATATGAGAGATTTTCCCTACTGTAAGAGCCTACAATAGGGGAGAATGGGTTGCAGTAGTCTCTCATACTCTCAAAAATCATGTATTATCTCTAGAACTACAAAGAAGGCCTAGTATTCCAGTTTTACTATAACTTCCTTGTACTCCGAGGTCTCCTCACACATGTTCACACCACCAGCCAACATAAACATCTCCATTAATACCAATGTTAATAGGTATTATTCTCCCCCAAAACTTTATTATACCCAATTCTTCTTTCCGACCAAGCATGACCTTCTCTCTAAAGATTGTGCTCAGATATCATCAGATAATTATTTTTTTGGGTGGACCAGGGATTGAACTCAGGCACTTGTGCTTGCCAGTGAAGCACTTATTCTACTGAGCCATTTCCCCAGCCCAATAGTTGGTTTTAACTACATGTTATACACAGCAATCACAGGATTTAAGACCTTGTAGTGTAATGATTAAATTGTTTTTCTACTTAAAACTGGCAAATTATGGGAAACAGTGCCTAGTATATAACCTAGAACATAGCTGGTACATAATAAATTATTTCTGGAAAAAAGAAGAATGATTTTATGCATGTTAATAAATTTACACACTACTTAAGATCACATGAAGAATTAAAAGAGTGGCATAATATTTATGTGGCTTATCAAAATTCCTTCCAAGCATGAATTAATACCTACAAACCAAAATATGTTAAGTCATGGCACTCTAGCCAGAGCACCTTCACTGCTTACATATTCTCTTAATACCAACTCCAGGCTCAGCCTGTTGGACAGTCTTAGTTGGGTGCCTAAGGTGACTTATGCATTTAGTACTATTACTACAGTAGCCATTTTCACTTGACACCAAATTATGCAGCTGAAATATATAAGTGAAATATACAGTATGTTCGTGTGTGTGTGTGTGTGTGTGTGTGTGTGCGCATGCACATGCGCTTGTGTGTGTGGGTGCGTGGGGTTGAGTGTTTATGTGCTAAGAAGGCAGATAGATATATAAATAGATAGACAAACCCATTGATTGACAACAGGCAGAATTCTGCTGATTTATAACCTAGCCAATACCTTTTCTTGAGTGTTAAACTTAGTTTGTTCTTCATTTACCACATGAATAAATTCTATTTCTAAGCCTTTTCATTTCAAATTTTCTAATATGAAAGCTGGAAATATTAAGGTTGAAGAAACTTTAGAAATAAATGACCCATAAGAAAAACTATTTTTACACATGAAACTTTAGAAGGTGAAAATTTCAATATAGCATTAAAAGTTGAACCTGAAAATAAGTATGCCACAGCGCATCCATTCTGCAAAATTTTTATTGATGCCTTGATCCTTGAAGAGCCTAGAACCATTGAATAGCTGTTAAAGTGAAGAAGGGAAGCCATGTGATGGAAAGATCACCAAAACTTGAAATAAAACTGAAGCTTTCTATCTAAATTTTGTTCTTTGAAATGAAATTTGTGAGAGTAAGCAAAGTCATTTCTCCTAGTAAAAGGAAGTATGCAACTTCCATAAGTGAATAAGACATGAGCATTAAATTACTGTTTCTTTAAATAAATCAGGTATACTGATGCACACCTGTTATCCCAGCACTCTGGGAGGCTGAGGCACAAGGACCACAAATTCAAGCCCCACCAGGGCAACTTAAAGACTTTGCTTAACCTTGTCTCAGAATTTTTAAACAAGTTGGAGAACATAGCTCACTGATAAAGCACCCAGTCCCCAGTATTACAATAAATAAATAAATGTATCTAGCCTTATAGACGTGGACATGTTTGAAGTAATATCCTAAGGATTATCCATCAAATCAAAGTTATGGCTATAGATGCCTCTGGGACACTGAAAGGCCATGTTACTAAAAGTCACCTGAAAAGCTTTACAGAAGCAAAGGCACGCATTACCATAGAAAGCCTGCTTGTGCCCCTCTTACCCAAGGCTTACAGCAGAAATGTGTGACCACAAGGCAGCGTTTCCCCTTTATCACTTCAAGAGCTTGTGTTCTCCCATGTGGCTGGAGGAGGCCACCCATTGTCCTAGAGCACAGGCATCATTGACCACCCTTGGCTTTTCAATTAATTTACATAAATCTGAGCAAGTGCTCCAGTCCATTTGCTCTCAAGTGTTACAACAAATGGACCATGGGCTGAAGTACAGCATGCCTAATAGAGAGCAGCAGCTATCTTTTCCTCCTCTTCATACTGCTCCTCCCTTGACATCTCAGATAAATTAAAATTTAGAGGATAAAAGCCCACACTGTATCCTTGACATTTCAAATGCAAAAATCACCAGAGATTTAGTTCAGTGGCATAGCATTTGTCTGGCAAGGTTGAGGTTGTAAGTTTGATTCCCAGTACCAAAAAATAAAAATAAAAATTTGAAAAATTAAAAATAATACAGAAATGTATGCAGAAGAGCACACACACATGCACACACACACACACACACACACACACACTCAGGGGAAAAATCAAGAATGGTATTCATTCATTATTAACTCCAGCATACAAAACCCTTGGCATGTACCATTAATTTAGGTCATACCCATTAGAAACTTTCTTGATTGCTTGCTTAACTTTCCTAGTGACCTTTTTGTAGCCCTCTTTTTCCCCACATTATGATAGAACCCAGGCCCTTATACCTGCTAAGCAAGTGCTCTATAATGAGCTAAATCTCAGTCCCTGAAGTTACGATCAGTCACTACTATATGCTTAACTATTCTGAATTTCTACAAGTTAAAAAACTTGTGGCTAGTTTGCAAGTGATTGGCAAAACAAATACTAAACCTACAAACACATCAGCATCCAGTACATCAAGAACACCAGGGGACGGTATTCGAGTTAATTTTCCTTCCAGCCAGCAGCATATCTGTTCTGAACTCTCTGCCTACCTTCCTTGGCCCTCTGTGTCGTGGCTGCTGGTACAGTCTGGGCACAGTACACCTCTCGGGTCTGGATCCCACCGCCGCAAACAGGTCCTGTCATATACCAGTGGGGGTCCTGCTGCTCCAGAAGGAGAGACACTTGGCACTCTTTCCATTCAGAGGTTCTCCAGGAATACCTGTTCAGTTTGATTTATTTGAAAGAAAAAGAGGCAATAAGGAAAATATACAATTCTAAAGAAAACAAGTCATGACATCAACTATGTATGAAAAATATCTTTCTAGGGACAAGCCTTGCCTATGCATAGAGAAGTCTACAGGCTGCAAACTACTAAATTTCTTTTATTTCCTAGACAAAGCCACAGCACTCTACCTTAGTAGTAGCACAAAATGACCAAAAGATGGAAGACAATACAGAGAAATAGCACATTTGTCTCAGCTTTGAAGTTAGGAAAGACTTAAGAGGGAGGAGCGAAAACCCAAGAAGCCTACATAATGATAGCTGAAATTTCAGGCTTCATTTCATAGACTTCTAGTTTACTTTATGTGAAAGTTAGCCTTCAATTAGCATGACAGAATGTAGATTTGGGATATGTTATTTCAAACAGGCAGCGATGATCTCCAATGTTCAGTCTTCCTGATGGAAAAATCTTTTTCTACCCATTCAACCTCTTGCTATTGTGATAAAGTGTAAATATTAAACATGAGTTGGCCTGTGCTCACTATATTAAACTGATGAATAGCTTTTCATGCACAGCCATGCTATCATTTCAACTGACATAGGTGTATATTTCCTAGGTTTGTAACTGGCTAAAAAACACTCTAATGCACACACACACGCACACACACACACACACATATACTTGTGTGAACATACAAACAGACACACAAATATACACCCTAACAAGAAAGAAACACACAATGAAGTTTATATACAGTTTACAGAAAGCAAAACAACTATTACCCCACTGCATTCACATCTGAGAGAATTTGTTCAGACAATTTTTTGGAGGAGAGAAATCATAGCTCAAGTCCACAGAATTCACATAAATAAAATAGAGTCATTAAATTTTGGAGTGTAAAGGAAAATCAAAAAATTAATATCTATTGTTTTATTTTGTATTTGAAGAAAAATTCTTGGCTTTGTGATTATTTAAAATAAAAACTTAGAAAAACAATAAAAGTAGTAACATTTAACAAGACCCTGGTCTTATAGAAACTAGAATAAAACTGACATAAAACAACAGATATCAAAATCAAGAAGCAAGAGGCTGGGGAGACAGCTCAGCAGAATAAGCACTCCCCTGGCAAGTGCAAGGGCCTGAGTTCAATCCCCAGTTCCACAAAAAAAAAAAAAAAAAAAAAAATTAGGAAGCAAACCTCTAACAAATGTAGTAGTGGCCAAGCCCTACAGAATGACAGTTATCATTTTAAAAGACTGAGAGCCAATAGTCATTGGTCTTATTTAAAATATCCCCAAAGCCCATTTTTAACCCAGGCAAGACAGCCTATAAACCTGGAAACCCAAGGGAGTCCAAAGCAAGAGGCTCTTAAATTCTATTACAGCCTGAGAATGTCGGTGATAAGTGTGACCCTCTCTCAAAAATTAAAAAGAAAAAAAAATTAAAAGGTTTGAGGAGGTAGCTCATGCAAAAGCCTTGAGTTCAGTTTCCAGAATTCTCAGTACTACATGTACACACAAAAAAAGGGCAGCCTGTTGAAGAAAATGTATTCAGACAAACTTTTTTCCTAATTTTTTTTCCAGACTTTAACATATGTCTATGGATAAGGGAAGAGTTTGAAGGTCAGAGTACAGGTCCTGCTCATGCTCAGTCAGTTGCAACCAGTACATGGTTCTAATTCCTAGGTGAAAGAGACGGATTGGTTCAGTTCTTCCTAAAGACAATTGCTTTTCAGAGCTGGTACCCTGAGGCTTCCTTCTCACACAGAATTCTCTCCCTATTTTCCAGAACATGTAAGCAGAGAGCTCCGCCTTCATGTCTCTGAGTCTCAGGACCAAGAAGCTCTGAATTCTAGGGAAAATATAATGAGGATGGGGCACTGTTGTAGTCAGGGCTTGCAAGGGAAAAGATTTAATGCAGGGCACATCATTTATAAGATTATTTTACAATATTCCCCAAAAGAGTGAAATGCAAAAGAGTGTGAGAGTTCTGTCCAAATACTAGAGACCCACAGAATCCACTTGAGGACCTCAGTCACATAGCAGTGTCCTGCATGAGTCCAGCTGGAGACCTGGAGCCCATGAAATGTCTCCTGCAAGGCTATATTTATTAAGGATCTGCATGGGAAAGGCCCAAAGATAAGTGATAGAAAGCATAAGATCTGAATCAGCAAGAGGCTGAGGGATCTGCACTAGAGCCCAGAAGTGAGGTCCAAGCCTCACTGCAAAAAAGCACAGACATTCTCTGCAGCAGTGAGGCCCTAAGCTTCTCCAGTGAGAGCAGCTGGGATCATATCAGGAAGACCAATGTGACAAGCCAGGAAAATCAATAGCACTCCATGTTCCTGTCTACTTCTCCTTTTATGATGTTGGCAACAATCCTCAGGTGGGCCTTCCATACCCAGGAGCACGCTGATTCAGCTCAACTCGCTGTTTCAACTTGATCACCAGTTAACTACCACAGGTATATAGGCCTATATGCTCACCACATTCTCATTTCAAACCTTCTTTTGTCAGCCTTTCCCATAAGAAGAGCTCTCTGGCTAGTGAAGGGTCACACACAGGAGTTGATTTCAAGGTTCCTAGATATTGTCAGCAAGTTAAACAGGAACCAGTGAGTGTAGATGAGACACATGCTTTAGAATCAATAGAACCTGGTTTGAATACGAGCTTTGCCCCACATTAGTCATTTGACTTCTGTTTCTATCCTTATAAAATGAGGATAAAAATACCAATCCTTGAAGCTTACATATAATACATACTCATTAAATATTCATTCCTTTTCTTTTTCATCCTTCTCTGTATACTATTTGCCCCTTGTTGCCTCAGTAAACACGTATCTACACATCCATATAACTTTTCTTTCCATCATGAGGATTGCAACAAAAGATCCAATATTAAAGACCCAGAATTGCCACGGTCTTAAGTTCTAGCCACTGAAGCATAGCAAAAAAACAAAAAATAAAATTTAGAAGTATAACAACTCACCGTAACTTTTTTGATTGTGTGAAAGGAATAGACCATGCTTTATACTTTTTTCCATTAACTTATCATGAGTTTATAAGAATTAGCAACTGAAGAATTTGGAAGTCATTAAAAGGAGAAATGGAAAGGAAAGTTTAATGACTATGGCTTAACATAGAATAACTCTTTGTAGTTCACTTACCCAAACCACACAATTTCTATTCACTGGCAATAGGTAAAAATCTCTAAAGTAATACAGGACATTTATCATCATCATTATTGTTTACTAACTCAGAGAAAATACCAAGCCAGCAAGAGAAAAAGAAAAAAGCACTTCAGTAAAGAACTTGTATACTCCTTTTTAAAATATGGGTCTTTTCATAGTCTTTGCTCTACCTCTTTTACCTTATCTTTCCCTATCTATGTTTGCTCACAAATCACCTGGCAAACCAAATATCCTGACCTCCACCAACCTGAGCAAGTTATCTGTGGGATCTGATACAATAAGAAATCAAAGGACCTCACTAAAGCTAAACATTATTCTCATTTTCCTTTAGAAGTTATTACCGTGACAGTCTTCATGCCACCTAAAAAGTTGTCTTCCTGATGCCCATGACACTCCTCTTTATAAGAACACAGCTGAGTCAAAGAACAGGCCTTTCTAGTCCACAAACTCCTAGCTCCAATGCTTTTCAGCACATCCTCATGTTATCATAGACAATTAATTTAGATCCCCAGTACTGCAAAGAAAGAAAGAAAGAAAGAAAGAAAGAAAGAAAGAAAGAAAGAAAGAAAGAAAGAAAGAAAGAAAGAAAGAAAGAAAGAAAGGAAGGAAGGAAGGAAGGAAGGAAGGAAGGAAGGAAGGAAGGAAGGAAGGAAGGAAGAAAGCAAGCTAGCTTCCACATACAGTTGGTTCTATGGAAACTATCTGCAACCCCTCTGGTTTCTCAGGACCTACTCCTGTTCCCCAATAAATTTTCCTGCTCTTAATCTCCATCATTCCTCAGAATTCATTCTTCAACATGGGAGACCATGTACTCAGCCTATCGGACTCTGGCAAGATTGGAGCTATATTTATTTCTCCTTACCAATTTTGTGTTCCTCCTTAGGCAAGAAATAAGGGAAATCCAGGGGAGGAACACTTTAAAATCAAATATGGAAATACCTCAAGCAGAGCAGATAAACATGGCACAAAAGAAAAAATGATATGGTCTTCTAGTCTTGAAAGTTCACAGGAGCAATTTGCTTTTGAAATAAGCTATGACTAAATAGAATAAATATGGCATTAGTTTATTATGTTTACTACAGCACCCTGCTAGGTCCCTCAAATAATAAAAAGACTAACCAATCTTTTCTAACTGTTGATTCTGTGCCAAGCATTATACTAATGAGTGTAGGTACATTATTTGACTTAATTCTTCCAAAATCTCTATGATGAAATAGTGTTTCCTCTCTTAAGATGAACTGATTAGAATGAATTATAGTCAACTCTTGGTCAGGAATGGGCATGTGAGGGCGCAATAGTAAATAGGTTAGGGCATGGGGAAGTCCTCATGGTCTATTAACTACGAGAAACCAGATGCATGCCCCAAAGCCCTGCACATGGACTTCTCCAGAGAACAAGATCAGGTTTTCAATAGGATGGCCTAGACCTAATGTCAACTGGAGATATGAGACACTAGATCCTTCTCTCAACCTATATGAAGAACTTCTTGGGGGCTTCCTTGAGCTGTACACAGCATAAAAGGTCACAGATACCAATAAGCACTCATTAGCATAGCTATCCTCAGGACAGCCTGCCCTGTGCTCCTCTATCTTGCTTTTCCTTGTTTTGTTTGACAAAATCTGGCTCTGTAAAGCCAGTTTCTCCCTTATTCTTCACTTTTACTGTTTTGAAATTAACTTTGTCACTGGTCTTTTCCTCCTTTCATTCAATTCTTTGTTCCTGAGGACCACAAGTACAGAAAGTAGGGTGAGCAACCTACAGCCTGGTAACATAAGCCACTTTCAGGAGACTACCCAGTGACAGTAGGGTGGAAGGAATAATTCTAATTATAAAGGAGACAAAGAAATGAAGACCTTAAGAACTGTGTTTTGAAGAGAAACTGCAGCTTCAAAACATGAGCCCAATTTAACTTTTATCCTTCTCTCAAAACTGCAAACTGGGTAATTCCCTATCAGCTACAAAGGAAACTGGCCCTTCAAATGATCCTCCTTAATCCATGACTGTACTATTTCCAACAGGAATGGACCATTATCTCATTGTGGGTTGGTCCCTAGACAAGTCTAAGACTACTAATTATTGAATTCCAGAGACTTCCATTATTCAAAACATATAAAAGATCCCCATTCCTAACTGTACTGTGCTTCATTTTTCTGAGTACTCACATTCCATTCTTGAGTGTGTGTTCCATATTTGCTTCTAATAAATCCTTCTTGGGTCTTTTTTACTGACCCATGCTGAAAATTCTGAAAAATTCTAAAATGTTTTCTGCAATGGGAATCAACAAATCTTTAAACTTATTTTAAAAGGGTGCCTTAAAGTTACTTATTTCAGCCTCAGGGACCCTCATAACCATCCTTCAGAGCCACCTTGGTAACACTGCCATGGTTATAATCTCAGTGTCATAGGCAGCTGAATTAGACAATATTATAGGCAGTCAGGCAAGGCTAGGCACTCAAATGCCTATAGACAACCTGAAAGGCAAGATGACCCTGCAACTTTGGGAAAGACAGAGAGTCCAGCAGTGGACCAGACTTCAAGACAAAAGAGTAAAACATGCAGCCACATGCCTCCCTAGGGATGAGCATAGGGATTGACATTCTAAATAAGTATCTGTCACCTTGAAGAGCCAGAAAGTATCACTGATCTAACCACCTAGAGGAAAATCCCCAGTTTTGTACTCATGTCTGCTTGCTACATGACTTGCTTTCCCATTTTGTCCTGGATTTCATCAGTTTTACTTGAGCAATATTGCTTGTGATCTTATTGGTTGACCATAGTTTAGACTCTGTTCACCTCATGGTTTTGCTCTAAAAAAAATCTCTTAAAATGCAGATAACTAGGCAGCCCGTTCATGTCCCTTTCTGTCCCTCTCTCAGACAAAAGCTCTCTTTCCCCCATAAATATGTTCTATTTCATTGTTCCTAAAATCCATTCATTGGATTCAGAGAACACAAACTCATCCCAGGTGTTTTTGTTTGGAAGTTTATAGCTCTACATCACCAGCACCTTGGGAATTCTAAAATTGGAAGATCACAGGTTCAAGTCCAACCTGGGCAAATTTGTATAAGGAAGGAAGAATCATGATGTGTGTGTATGGACAGTACAGTTGGGATAGATAATGCCACGCTTCTACATAATTCTATGAGAGGCAAGATTTGCACTAATGGTGGTTGGACAGGATATTGTGTCAGCTTCTAATACTATGGACAACCACTAGGAAAATAGCAAGGTAGAAAGTATTAATTATTGAATCTTTGATGTAATTCAGGTATACAAAATAAGATATGCAAACAGCTACACTGTCTTAATTTACTGATAAGAGACATACAGTATAATAATGTCTGTAAGCATAATATCATGTATGCACCTTCTATAATACCAAAACATTATGAAAACAGTTTGCAATGTATTAATTTATCACATCCATCTTGGCAAGGTATCTTAAAACTGTCTCATTGACATTTGTACATCAAATTTAAAAATAAATATAAAAAATTTGTATAAGGACTGGCCTGATAGTGACCTGAGAGAGAACTGGACTGCCTACTATAGACAGTGGACGCTCCATTACTAGAAACTGGTAGCTCTGGGTAAACAAGAAGGTAAGTACAATAAAAAATTTAATGTGAAGCTTAGGTCACCCTGCTGTCTCCTGATGCCTACACTTGTACCAGCTTACAGCCTTAAACCCAAATGTCCCATCTAGATTCTTTGAGATTCTTTAAAATTGTGCTCCCAATCTTAAAACTATATAAACTAACACCCAATTTGGAATTTTGCTGATATTGAGCTGATCACATCCTGCTGGTATGCAGGGAAGAAAAATGTGACTCTCCCCACAGCTTCAGTGTCCAAGAGGCCCCTCACCCCATTATTGCATTCTGGAACTTGGCAAGACCTTGTCTCTAAACAAAACATAAAAAGAGATGGGATACAGCTTGCTGTGAAGGCCTTGGGTTCAGAATCTAATATTTGACAGTTTTATCTAATTTTCATACCCATCCATCATCATCTTGCTATAGTAATATTCAAAAATAATGAAACAGTGAATGGAAAAGCCATGTTCAGTTGTGAGAGAATGCAGGCTCAGTAACAACAGGTACAAAACAGCTTCCTATTATAAGGACAGAACCTCTTAGTACTGGTCTGGTAGAAGTTTGTTGTGGACTAAAACAAAGCAAAGGCCCTCCCTTCATGGTAATGACATTGCCAGTAATTAATTGAAAAATAATATTTCACCCTGCCAAAATAACTTGCTTTAGTCTTAGTAAAAAACACAGTTTGTGAATGTTTTATAGACAATCATTTTATAATTAGAGCACACTGTTTGTCATATGGGTCCAAATTTGGGCACTTCAGGAAATAATCACAAGTTAAAAATAGAACCAAATATGTCAAGCAAAAGAATCTCTAATTGTGAAAATTTAAATACCCACTAGTAGGTGCAGAAGACAACTTTTCAAAGGGAAATTAGTGCTTCTTTAAAGCCTTAGAATGAAAAACGCCTACACTGGGGGGCCCTAGATTTTCTGAAAGTTTAGTTAATGTGCCATCTCATCATGAGAGAGTAATTATGATGTCCCTGATGTTAATGAGAGACATATACAGCTGCTCTGAGACCCCAAACATCAGCAAAAAGGAATGCTCAAAACTCTGTTAATGAATATAGAAAGCAGACAGCATCTAAAGGGTATTGTGTTCAATGTAATTTGGTATGAGTGACTAAAGCTAGAAAAAGCTAACAAGTAGCCTACTCTAGGGAAGACACAGGCCTGCTTGAATAATAAGAGAGAAAATTACTCAGTCAAGTGTCCACAGAGCTTTTCTTCATGAGGGTATTCTTGAGCTCTGAGTCTATGCTGAGGTGGGTTTCAGACAAGAGAGCTGCACTGCAGTGAGTGGGACAGTCTGTGGCCTTGGGAAGATTGTCTTTTTGTAGGAAAAACAGACAGTACATAGTCTCTGACATAGCATCAGACAGCACACAGGAGAATGAGATAGAGAAAGGAGAGCTAGTTCCATGCTGGGCCAGGGAAATTCCGCTGATGCATGCGCAATAAAACAGGTAACAATTACCAGGGGATGGGCACACCTAGTGAAACTGTTCTAGGCAAAAAAGTAGAGCTCATTCAAAGGCTCCAGGAGTGAGAGTGCTTAGCTCTCTCCAGGAGCATCACATAGGCAAGTGAGGCTGGGGCCGGTGGCTCTGAGTAGCATGAGCAAGACAGGAAATGAGAGGCAGTCAAGAGCCAAGCTATACAGAAAATGTTATAAGCTGGAAAAGAAATGGGAGACATTTGTTCAGAGGAGATGGAGAATCCTGGAAAATTTCAGGATGAGTGGCAAAATGATGATGTAATTTAAGCTTATGAAAGGTCACCCTGTTTAATGAGTGAAGCACAGTCAGGGAAGACAGGAGTCAAGTTTGCAAGCCTTTCCCAGTCTAATAGAGAAGACAGTGGCAGCAACTGCAGAAATTGCAGTGAATGCAGTGAGAAGGGATAAGACAGAATATTCTGAAAATGGAGACAAAGTTCTAATGGATTAAATACAGGGTAAGAGAGAAAAGAAGCAATGAATGATTCCAATTTGTTGTCTTTTAACTCACATATTAGCAGCTCAATTTCTTGGCACTGAACACTTAAGTGATAGCACGCAGGACAGAGAACAAAATCCCAGACATCAGACCGCCCTGTGTCCTAATTGTGAAATTCAGTCTTTCTTCATCTGCATCCAGCAATCTATTTTCTGAACTTTTCCACATAGCTGAAATTCATTGCCTGTTCACTGTCACATCTTCCACATAATTTCTCTGCTGATAGGAAACAACTGACAACTGTATCCATATGAGGTAAAAACATCTAGGATATATTATTCCATCACCCACAGGAGACATATGCAGGTTAAACAAATGCAAAGCTTAAAATTTTAAAAGAGGTAAGTTTTTTTCTAACTTTAGAAATGAATATTCCCATCACTGGATACAGGAGACAAATTCTGCAGGAAGAGCAATTGCCTGAGGCCTTAGAAGTAAACAGGTAGTCTAGCTTTGTAAGAATAACACTGCAGCTAGGGATGCTGTAAATCTAACCATTTCTAAAACTGCTAGGGGATGAAGGGCAGAAGTAAGAAATCCATTGTCATGAAGCATAGAGCAAATTCATCCTGAAGTAGCAAAGCCAAACTCAGAAAAGCAAAAAATTCAGTGACTATTCTTAAAAGATCTCCACCCTACTAATGTGACATAAAGTAACTTTAATAGCAAGAAAATCCAGAAACACAGCAGTTTTATAGGAGCCTCCACCCTTTAGAATGAATGCTGTGTCACTTTTATAAGGCTTAAAACTGCTTAGAAAGTATGGGTTTCTTTCTCCTTTTTCTAAAGGCTTATATTTGGAGGAGAAAAAAAAGAGTATAATCTTTAGTGATTTAATGATGACAGATGGAAAGAATAATTGCATTGGCTAATAGTCATGCCTTGACTGAACACATATAGATTTGCAAACACTCCTAGAACTGAAACCCTGGTGCAAGGTATTCAAATTAAATATGCGTGTATATTAAAAATCAGTGTATTGCAGCATGACTAATTTATGATAATGTCTGTTGTCCTTTTAAGGCTGTAAATGCATTAAGAAATGAATTAAATTGTCATTTTTTTGCTCAACAGATGACCAAAATAAAGGGAAATGATCAAGCTTTATGCATTTTATGCTCTAGTAATTTTTTATTAGATAGAATGGGGCTATTGATTATGGAAAGTGACTCTGAAGTGTAAAGCTCTTTGCTCTTCAGCAGATGGTTTTGCTAGCCAAACTCCATGTATGTATTATTAATAGACTTCTATCACTGTGCGCAGCACTTAACAGTACGTTAACTTTCTTATACTAACTGGGGAGCAAATCTTCCGCCCAGGAGGACTTGGAGTGGCACAATGGGGACTCATGAAGCCATATGCACCAGTAATAGATAGCCACAATAAAAGGGTGTGCATTTCCTATTGGAAAAAATTCATCGTTCTGTAAAAAATTCTTGTTTCCTTCCTAAAGTCCTAGGCTATGACTCTTCCACACTTCAGCTCCTACATAAAAAGCTATTTAACTTAACTAAAAAGCACTACTTCCTTAAAGAACCCATTAATTCATTTGACAACCCTTTGGCAGGTTCCCATTGTATGTGAGAAGACAGGGTCAGTCATAAAAATCAATGAGAAAAGATTCAAAAGGTGCAACTAAAGATATGTACGTCTGAAAGCTAACTTTGTACAAATTCAGACTGTGATCTCATTTCTCATCCTTTTTTCTTCTCATCCCTCTTGAAGCAGCTCTTGGAACCAATGCCAACAGGGACAGTTTATCTAGAAAGCCACGTACAGTGTCAGGAAGGCATGGCAGCCATGCAAAGCCCTGGCGAGGCCATGTGCCCATCCCTGCCAACATAGATACCCTTAATTGATCTCTCTCTCTGTCTCTCTTTTTTTTTTTTTTTGGCAGAACCAGGGATTGAACTCAGGCCCTTGCGCTTGTGAGGGAAGCTCTTATTCCACTGAGCCATCTCCCCAGCCCTAATTGATCTCTTTGATGATGCTAATTTCAGCTACATTTTATAAAAATGCCTGAATCCTTCACACACATGATATAATGACTATATACATGGCATAAGGGACTCCATATGTAATATCATTCTGGAAAACACTACATATGAGCATTCACTCAGTTACTGAGCCTTTATTGTAAGCCAGTCACTTATCTAAGAGCTATTCTTTTTAAAACAAAAAGAAGAAAGGAAAAAGGAAGGGAAATACAGAAAAAGAGAAAGAGAAAAGTCAGATCCATACATGTGACCTGCTGACTGAGAATATTGCCAACTATAAAATACTCTTCACACACATGGCTATGTTTTGTGTGCTCTGATTTTTAAAATGAATAAACCAAATGAGAATAGTCTCCGGTTCTCTGTATTCTCCAGTGATTAACAGAGTGACCAGCTGAAGCAGGTATTGAGTAAATATTGCTTGAAAACACACCATTCTATCTCAATGGCAAAGGAAGCAAACTATTCAGCCAAATCCTAATCTATTATCATTTCGTTTGCCATCCTCACAATTTCAACAGTCAGGTAAAACTGCTACCAATTACTCCGCAGAGTTTTCTCAAAGAAGAATTCTATCTAGAAAATCTAAAATTGAGTGAAGTGCCTCAAAAAGATGCTAGGAAAAACCTGGTTAGTCTTAGGGATTGCTATTTAACATGAAGGAGGAAGTATGAAGGAGGGGCCCCCGGTAGACTCTGCAACCTGAGATCGTACAGATAGACTTCTTGTGAAGGACCTCTATCCTGTTCCTAGCAATGATAAATGCATCCATGGCAGAAGCAGGAGGCCTGGATTTAAAAAACAGAACAAAACAAAACAAAAGCTCATCTATTTAGTGACAGACTACATACTGAAACAATATTTAACACATTGCCTTTTCTATATAATAATATCAACCGTGAAGTTTGTCTCAAGATTTTCAGAAGAGTTTCACTCCACACTGGTCACTGTCATCACTGAGTGTTGTTTGCTATGCAATTTCAAACTTCAATGTTCATTCATGATATTCTACAAGGTCAGGGATATAACTTAGCAACATAGCACCTGCCTGTCACGTGTGAGGTACTGAGTTCAATTAACAATACCTCTACCCCTGTTAAAAAAAGATAGTACAAACATTTCACAATGAAAATGGTTGATCCACCAAGATGAAATGATGGAGGTGGTGGTCCCAGATTTCCTGGTGCTGGGTTTGTAGACTGCTGCAACATGAATGGATCACCCATTGTGTGTCCTGTATCATTGTCAGGATTCCATTCTGGTTAGATTTCAAGAAGAAGCTGGCATCGACGACTGTGACTTGCTCCATTGATATGTTGACTCCACTCCTTATTAGAATGAACTGGCAAATCACATATAGAGCACAGATGGGGATAACCCTTCGGTAAGAGTCCATGGAAGTCTTCAATATTGCTACTTGGAGGAGCGCCCCTCTTTTTCTCAAAGAGAGATCTCTCTTGTAAGGGACCAGGACCACGTCCCATTCTCTCATACTCACTGTCAAATTTATGATAGTTATGCGAGGTCTCACCAAAAAAAGAGTCATCCCTACACCTTTCTCCATCTCTTAATCTGTCATCTTCATAATCCATTCTGTCATAATAACCAGATTCTTGAGAACGACTTCCATGGTCATAATCAAGCACTGGGTTGAGACTAGGACCACGATCATCAA
>PVKA01006883.1:0-35775 GCA_004027165.1 Ctenomys sociabilis
CAGGTTTTCTGCAATTATTTCTCCCCAAATTCTTTTTATGTCATTTGTATTGACTCCTTGATTATCATTGATACCAATTATTCTCACATTGTTCATCCTGGCATCATATTGCAGGTGATGGATTATTTTTTCCTGAATTCTCATTGTTTTTAAGAGATCCTTTCTCACCTTTTCACTAGCTGCTCCGGCAACTTCAAGATCTGAAACTCTGTCTTCGCTTTCACTCAGACTGTTTTGTAGACTCGTGATTGATATTTTTAGTTCTTCTATATCTCTTTGACTGTGTTTCATGTGTTCTATTTCTTTTCTGTATTGCTTATTCAAGGAATCCATCATATTTCTGATCTCCTCATTTTTTTTTATCCATGTCTTCTTTAGAGGTAGTTATTAATTCTTTTTCTGCTGTATTTCTTCCAAGTTAGATTTCCTCTCTATATTTCTGGGCTTGTTTTGGTATTTCAGGTCCTATGACTTCAAAAAGTTCTTTTTTGATTTCAGAACTTATTTTTGCTTTGAGGTCCTCATGATCTTTCTGCTGTTGTTTCTTTGCTTCAGATGCTGTTAATTCATATATATCAGCTGCAATTGTGCTCTCTGCACTTGGTCTGGGTGAGCATCGTTTTTCCCCCCGATGTTTCTGGAATGCATTCTTTATTTCAGATACTATGTATTCAAATATTTCTTTTTTAATTTGGGGAATTATTTCTCGTTTTATTTCCTCTATAGCTTTCTGCTGTTGTTCCTTTGCTGCTGTATCTGTTAGTTCATTCATTGCAGCTGAGCTAGTGTCCTCTGCCCTTCTTGATGGACTCGAGGTCTGGGATTGCATTTTTCCCCTTTCTTTGTCATTTTGTAGAGCACTGACCTTTGACCTTTGTTGTAGAGCTTTGGTGCAGCTATAACCTTGGCTTGTTATGAGATTCGGGTGCCAGGCTATTATGTTTGAGCTTTTCCAGGTATGCCTATCCTGGGTGTAGCTGTTGTGTTCAGTTCCTTTTTTGCTGCAGCTCCTTTGGTTCCCCTCTGTTGGTTCCCGTGGTCAGCCCTCCTGTGTCTGGCAGGTCGTTCCCCAGGTGGGTGGGATTTGGTGGGTCTTCTGGCCTCACAAAAGGATAGTGGATGCTCTTATTCACTGAGTAGGCTGTACTGGGTTGGCCAGCCTGTGCTAGTTCCGAGTCTACGGGCTGTAATCCTAGAAGGCTGGGAAAGGTCCCTCCAGTGCAGTGGGCCTGGAACCCTCACTCACAGGCCAGGCTGTGCCAGGTTTCGGTCATAGCGTGGGACCTAGGATTGCTGAGAAATGTCCCTCTGGCTTGGCAGCCTTGGAGTTCTCACTGCATTCCAACCTGTACTTCGTGTGGGGCTGTGGGGTGGGACCGGTAATCATCTGGTAATGTTTCCTGGCACATTGTGCCTGGAGCTCTCACCGGGCCACTGGGTGTGGGCGGCAGGTAATCCCTGGGTAATGTCTCTCGGGCATGGTGGGCCTGGAGTTCTACACTCACTGAACTTTGATGCCCAGTGAATCGTGGAAATTCCTACTCGGTCCGCGGGTTTTAGAGCAGGGGATCCGGGGAGGTGTTGGTGAGTGTGTCCTGAGGTTTCAGGCCAGTCACTGGCTTGTAGGGGCTGGGGACAGGGATCCACGTAGCACGCGTGGGAAGAAGCCAATGGCTCTCCCTCAGACTCACCACACTCTCACTGATCTGGGAAGCCTGGTGAGTCGTGCAAATTTGCTCTCTCTGGGAGAGCTTGGGGCAGGATCCAGGAGGCCACTGAAGTCAGCCGCTGTCTCACGCCATGGGTTGCGCTGTCTGTGGCTGTCTCTGGCGCTGGGCGGGCGCAGACGAGATGGAGATTATGATTTAGAAAGGATTTTAGTTTCCTTCAAGATTTCAAGTGTTGAAATTTGATCTCCATTGTTAAGAATGAAAACAATAGGAATGTATTTGAACAATGGTGTGAAGAGATAGCGATACTTAAGAGAATGATAATTACATGAGGACAGTCAGGAAGAACCCTTATGACTGAATGACAGTGATTTTCTATGAAGAGAGAAAAATAGAAGAGGTATCCATAAAATCTCATTTCTGCCTCTTTGGCATATTAAACCTTGTGCTAGTTCAAGACCCTTCCACATGAAAGCAATCACTGCATGGAAGTGATTCAGCCCCCAGAAGTATGAGTTAAGTAAGACTCTTGCTATAATGTATGCTGCCCCAGTCATTTCATTATAATGATGAAAAGCTAGAGTAATTCATGATTTCAGGACTGAATGCATCTGGCACACACTCAGATCCCACAGCAGTGAGTTTCCCTGTTCTTGCTCTGGCCTCCTGGAGCAATGTTCCAGTCTTTCCCATTGCTCTGTGCCCCAAATTTGCCTATCTTTGATGAGCTGCCTAATTTACCTTCTTGTGATCAAAAACTTTGAAAGGCTAGCACTGGTCATACAGTAGTACCTTCTGACACACTATGCAATCATCCAAAGCTAAACTGAAGAAAATAATTCTAATTGCAAGACTGGACATATTGGTTCTAAAAAGGATCATGTTTTTAATATAGTATCTCAGAATTAAATCACTTTTGTGGACTGGTTACATAACTGGATTGTCATCTTTCTTAATGTTTTCAAAATAATTCATGTTTAAATCTCTTATGAATATGGAAAAAACAGTCATAGCAAGCAGGGGCTTGTAAAGACAAAGTCATTTCAAAGTTCAGGCAGTCATGGAGCCTTGTGTGAAGCACAGTTTTCATTGACTCTAAGTTCTGGTCACACTCTACTGTGACAAATATACTCTTGAAATGGGAAAAATCTGTAGTGCACTCAGGTTCTAAGACCCTTTGACAAAATCTGGCCAGATTTCATATGAAGTCTTCACAATTTCCTATAAAAACAAGACAATACTTTGATAGAGAAGAGAACAGGAAAAGACTGGACCCAGATACTGTCCTATATTTGGGCTGAAATCTTCTGTTTAATGTAGGATGTAAAAAGGTCAATGTCACAGACCATGTTTTACTTAAGGGTGGTCTATCCATATAAAGAAGAAGACCATGGTTTGGGGGCAGGAGGATAACATGGCATCTTGCTTGAACAGATAGGTGTGAGGGTGGATGGGGCAAAATAAATGCTTCAGTGTGTTATGCTGCAGAGTCAAGAGCACTGCTGTTCCTCCATTATCTTGCTCCATGTGATTGCACTATTATTTTATCAAAGAAAGCCTGAGTGCTCAGCATAATGGCAGGAGAAGATGTGGATTAAATGGAAAAATATAAACAAAATACATCTTAATACATTAGAAAACTCAAGCAAAATGAGAGGAAAAAGTCAATTATCATATTTCTTTCATGCACTGCTCTGTGACTATTTAGACTTACTTAGGAATCTCCAAGTGACTGCAGCTACTACTGATATGCATTTAAAATGAGAGTTCTATAATTTAAATATTTGTCAATGGAAATCATGTTGATAAGTGTTATAGTGATGTTTGAAAGTGTAAACTTTAGATTGTCCTATGGTAATGGTTTATATATAAATTACTCTGAGGTCTCATGTTCAGAAGTGAAGCCTGTTCAGAAGTGGCAGGTAGGGCCAGCCAGTTATCTCAGCAGACTAGAGTGCCTTCTTAGGAAGGCTCAGGGACCAGGGTTGGATCCCCAGTGTGCCATGCCAGCCCTCACCCCAGAGTTCACTGAAACAGCTATCGAGACTGGGCATGGTGGCCCGGGACTATAATCCCAGCACTAGAGAGGCTGAAAACAGAAGGATAACTATGAGTCCAATCTGTGTAGTGAGACTGTAGAACCTGTACTAAATTCATTTTTTAAAAAGCTGAAGAATCAGGTCAATGAGTGATTGACAGTGAGGGATATAGTCTCATCCCTCTCTTCTACTTTTTTCTATACTTCCTGCATGCCATGTTTCATGGAGCTTCCACCACCACCATCACCATATCGTTCTACATCGTTTCTGATTTGAAGAAACCTGCGTATGGACCAAATGTCTTGAAATCATCAACCAAAAGAGTCTCTCTTCATTTAACTTTTGGTTGAAAGATATTATGCCCCAGTGACAAGACAGTGACCTCAAATATATTTATCTGAATTCCTTTTCCTGTAAGTTTCAAGTTAATGCAGACAGCACAATTTGGGAACAGGCAACCAAACAGCAGCCTTGTAGTTTTGTGAAAGGGTATTTGTGAAAGGGTGCTTAGGCCTGTTGCTGCTTCTAGGATAGATAAATGATTGTGGTAAGATGGAATTTAGATCTTCAGTTGCTCCCCCTTCTCTTGTATTCTGTTTCATGCAAACCACTGTCCCATGAATGTGTTTTGCTCCACAATGAAGGCAACCAACCTCCCCTAGAAATAATTGTTATCCATAGGAAATCAGAGACACTGATAGGGGTACTAACTCATTCTAGAAGGTTTTGGTCATATTCCATGGTGCCACTTTTCCTACAGACATCAACTCTCAGCAATAGAGAAAAAGATAATAGCCTTTCATGGTCAAATTCACCAGAAATTACAATTGAGTCTATATGTCACACAATTATATATACACAATCTTCTAATTTGTAAATATAGTACTTCTCTGACTACACTGTGATTCCTACAGAATCTTTTACAAAAAGTTTGAAAATCATGGATTCTACATTTAAAGTTCTAAGAGGGACCAAGTCCCTTCCATTCATTAGTGTGAGGTTAATTCCTTGGCTATTATACTCAACTTTACAGACAAAAATCCTCCACTGATGCCCCTTTGGAGATGAAGAGTTTTGTGCTGGTCATCTAGCCTTTGGATCTTAGAACTTCATTGCTGCCTGATAATTGCTCCTTCTGTGTGACACAGAGGAGAGCAAGGGGCTTCCAAAGACTAAGAGAGATCTCCAAAGTTAGAGAACTACTATTCACACCAGCAGGATGGCTAATGGTAACCCAGATGGGTTAGAAATTGCTCCACATGTCAAGAAGACAGAACACACATTGTATTATATGTGTGTATAAAATTTATATATAGAAACCTGTGTCCTCAATACTTATTTGAAGGGCATGCAAGTGAATAAACAAGTTAATGCTATCTTTGGCCAGTGGAAAAGGAAATCATGGTAACATTTCTGAACACACAGATTTAATGTGATGAAAAAGATCTCATTCATCATAATCCCTTTTGAGGGCTACTGTGTGTATTTAGAAGATTACGTCTGTGTGCCAAATAGTAGTTGATCACAGAAGTATCTTTAAAGTGAGGAATCTGTGTGTTTTTGCCTCACCTAGAAGCATGTTGGTGTATACTGGGGAGGACATATTTGTACAATCTGAATTGGTCCGTGGTATAGAGGAATGAGAATGAGGTCTGATGAGTATGGCAAAACATGGTGCTTGTAGGTGAATCCCTATGGAAAACTGTAAAGTGATGCTTTCAGTCTACACATTGCTCTACACTTGGAGATGGTAATTTGTTTGCAGATGAAAGCTCTTAGATCAGAGGAAATGTAAGTGGAGTATGGAATTAAGGAACAAAATGATAACCAATTTGTTCCTAACATCACATGGTGTGGATGGAAACAGCAAAGCTGCCATAGAGTCCACGCTCTTTTATCACAGTTTTGGATCTGCCACCACTATACATTGAAGTCTTAGCTACTTTTCTTTCATTGCTGAGACAAAATACTTATTGTCTCACATAATGGCTTACATATTATACAGATTATAGTCCATAATTGGCTGGTTCAAAGATAGGGTGGCTTGGTAGAAGAGCATTGCAGAGAACAGTTCGTGATGCCCGCGAGGCAGTAAAACCAACAAAGGAGAACTCATACTGTACAAAGGCCACCTGCCCTAGGGTGGCTATCTTAGTTCTAGTGAGAGATATACCAAATTAATAAATAGAATGATTTACTAATCATACCTTTACCACAGCATCTCACATTCTAGATTCAGCTACCTCCGAAACAGCTCTAAGACCACTAGAAGCTGTTATGAGGGTTGTCTGAACATGAACCATAACATTCTGTCCCTGGCCCCTAAAACACTCACGGGCATTTATTTATGCAAGGTGAAATTCGGCTGAGAGTTGTCAACATCTTGAACAGTTTCACCATTGCTGAAAAAGCTCCAATCTTAAGGTTCTTTTAAGATATAATATGAGCTCTTAACTATGAACCCTCGTAAAAATGAAAATACAAAACCCTGAAATACTTGAAATATTCAGTGGCACAAAATTTACAAACAAGAAAACACAAACAATGGTAACAAATCAAGTCCAAAATCCATCAGGGCAAACATTAGGCCCTGTAGTTCCCTGTGCAGCATCTAAGGCAATGTGTAAATTCCAAAGGCTTTGCATCCCTTCAACCCTATGGGATGTCTGGTGATTGTGGGCCCCATGGCTTTTCTCTTGGGCCTTCTCTGTTCTTTCCTTGCAATTTCTTTCCTCAAACAACCCACATTCCCGGGCTCGTCAAACTTCTGCTGTCTGCAGTGCACCTTTGGCTTCACTACCACAGCATCAAACAGCGTCATTTCAGGGGCACACTTAAAAAAAGCACCGAGATTCAGGATACTGGGGTTCGATCCCCAGATCTTCAAGCCAAACCAGACCTGCCCTGAAGGTCTGACACTTTCAATAAAAATCCTTCTGCCCTTGGGGCTGGGGAGATGGCCCAGTGGAATAAGTGCTTCCCTAGCAAGCAAAAGGGCCTGACCTCAATCCCCAGCTCTGAAAAAAAAATCTGTATTAGTTACTCTTCTCTCATTTTTGTGGGATGTATTTCCCATCCTTTGGCTCTCAAATGCTGTATTAACAAATCCAAGGTTGTTGCCACCTCCTGCACACTGGGCTGAATCAGCATGGTATCATTAATGTAATGGACCGGTGTGATATCTTGAGGAAGAGAAAAGTGATCAAGGTCCCTATGAATTAAACTGTGGCACAGGGTAGGAGAGTTAATATACCCTAATGGTAACACAGTGAAGGTATATTTCTGCCCTTCCCAAGTGAAATAAAATTGTTTCTTATAGTTCATATGGATAGTTATGGGGAAGAAGACATTTGCCAAATCAACAGCCACATACCAGCTACTTAATCTGCTTAAGCAAGGAAATCGTACATAGCACCACATTTGCAATTGGGGTCACCACCTGGTTCAGTTTGTGGTAATCTACTGTCCTTATCCAAGACCCATCTGTCTTTTGCACACACAAAATGGAATAATTAAATGGAGATGTGATGGAAACCACCAGCCCTGCATCCTTCAAGTCCTTGATGGAGGCACTAATCTCTGCAATCCCTCCAGGAATGAGGTACTGCTTTCTGTTCACTATTTTGTCTGGCAAGAGCAACTCTGATGGCTTCCATTTAGCCTTTACAACCATAACAGCCCTCATATGACTGGTTATAGAACTAATATGAGGATTCTGCCAAGTACTAATTTATTCCAATTATACATTCTGGAACAGGGAAAAATCTAGAGGATGGAGTCGAGGGCCTATTGGACCCACTGTGAGTTGGACCTTTGCTAAAACTCCATTGATCGGCTGCCCTACCTAGGCTTCTACTCTTACTGGAGGACTACTGTGGTGTTTTGGATCCCCTGGAATTAGTGTCAGTTCAGAGCCTGTGTCCAATAATCCCTGAAATGTCTGATCATTCCCCTTTTTACAGTCACTTGGGCAAAAGGCCTTAGGTCCCTTTGGGGAAGGAAAGGAGAAAGACAGACTGTACAAATTCTGGGGACATGAGGAACTTTCCCCAAGGAGATTTGGCCTCCCCATCATTCAAGAAGTTCTAGGTCTGTAACTAGTTCAAATCTGGAAACTGGTTGAGTGGTTGGGTTTGCCTATTACCATGATTTGAAGTAGGTCTCTGTTCTTTTGCACTAAATTTTTTCATTTATATAAATCTAGTAAAAATTTTGTAGACCCCCATGTATTTCACTTTTGGGAATACCGTGGCTAATCAGCCAATGCCATAGATCTGTGCATGTCAGATAATTCTGCTCATTGTTCTGCTTCTGCTATCCATGGCCATTAAATGCTACCACTTGACCTCTGCCACTCTGGAATCCAATCAAGCCCATGGACCTTAAATTTCATATTTGAGTAGCTGTGGTCCCCACTGTAAAGTCTGGCATACAGAGAAGAGCAATGATAGGGCTCTTCAGGGATGCTGGTACTCCCCTCACAAATCTATTTCTCAAGGTCTTAGTGAGACCTTGAGATGTTTTCAAGATCTTCCAAATGTGAAAGATTAGGATTAACACAACCAATCCACTCCAGCATTCCCATTTCCCTAGGCCTCTGAATCCCTTCATCCATAGTAAACGATGGAATTTCAGGCATTTTAAACTCATTAACCGTGGGCCATCTTTTGAGCCACACTTCTGCGAACCAGTCAAATAGACTATTAACATGTTTCTGAAGTTCATCTGAGTAAGTAGAATGCCAAATTTTTCCTCAACCTCTTCACATCCCTTTTTGTGCTGAGTTACTCTGGGGTGGGGCCCTCACAGCCCAGAGTGTGGAACCACCAGGTGACACACCCAAATTGACGCAATGTGTAGACCACCAGGCCATCTAGCCAAGTTGACACAATGTATCAACCACTACATAAGCATTAACTAACTCTTCCTTTCATTAAATATTAATTTGTTTCTTGTACCTTTTACTTTGTAAGATTTATTTTAAAGAGAGTGTGAAAATAGTAGATGAGACACTAAAGATAATACACATTTAAAGAAACAAGAAGAAAGGTATTCACCCGTTCTTTTTGTATTGCACATTGCTGTCTTCAATGAATTTGCTCATATTTCACATATTAGCATTAGAGTAAGTCAAAGTAAAAACTGTAAGCATTAACTGCTACCTTCAAAATCTAATAGAAATTCATATTACACTCATCTCTGCTATCCTGTTTATATGTTTACATGGCTTAGCTCCTTCCTTTTTTTTCTTTCTTTTCTCCTTCACTCATCTCAATTATTTTTCCTCATGTTCAGTTTCTTTCTATTTTATTGTATATAATGTGTCTTTTAGATTCTATTTATTTTTTCAGGTTTTTACACTATGGAGATAATACTATGTGGGTCTGATTCATTCCCCTTATGAGTATAGCCTTTATTTGCATCCATTTGTCTATAAAGGCCTCAAGTTTGTCTTTATTGTTCTTGGGGTTGCATTCACTTTGATCTCTTTATAGAATATTTTCAGTATTCTTTGTAGTGCTGACTTGGTGGTTATAAATTTCTTTATTTGTTCTTTGTCAAGGAAGTGTTTTACTTCTCCATTTCTGTCTACCTCTCCTGAAAAGAGGTCTTCGGGGTCTATCAATCTGGGTTGGAAGTTGTTTTCTTTTAAGACCTTAAATACTTCACTGTGCTCTGTTCTAGACTTTACAGTTGTGTTGAGAAATCTGGTGTGATTCTGATGTGCTTTCAACTATAGATAATCTCTTTCTTTTCCTTCACAGCTTCTGTTATATTGTTTTTGCACTGAATTTCTGGCATCTTGATCATTATATATTTGAATATATATTTATTTTGATTGAGGCAAGTTAGAGTTCTATACACCTCATTTCATTGTATGTAAAATATATTTCATATTTTCCCTATATTTGGGAAGTTTTCTGATGTTACTTCTGCAAATATTTTTTGTATGTCATTTGTATTGGCTCCATCATTTTCATTGATACCTATTAGACTTATGTTGTGCATTTTGTATTATCTCATAGCTGTTTCATTATTGTTGTGTTTTATGAGAGTTCTTTACTTTCATGATCTCTAGTTGCAACAGTGTCTTCAATGTATGCAATTCTATATGCAATTTCATTCAAATGATTTTTGCCAGCTTTTGAAGGAATTATTTCCTGGCTATCTTTTAGAATATGTTTTATGCATTCTATTTCTTTCCTATATTGTTTGTTGAAGTTTTCCATCACTTTTTTATGCTACTCTATTTTGTATGTGTTTTCCTTACATATACTCAATAATTCTTTCATTGTAGTCATCATTTCTTTCTTTACCTGAGAGATTATCTCGGATCTGATTTCCTCTATACCCCACTGGAGTTGTTTCTTTATTTCAGTTGCATTCATTTCACACATTTCAGATGTGGGACTTCCAATTCTTTTAATGCTGATGTCTCCTTGACTTGTGCTAGGTAGACCAGGAGCCTAAGATTGCATTTTGCTCTTTCATTTTGGTCTCTTCATTTAGATTTCTGTGATACTTTTTGATACATTATCACTGCAAATAGAGCTTCTCTAGATCTCTTTTGTGAGTCAGAGATTCTTGGTTTGTGTCTATCCAAAGATCTTGTCTTCTCTATTGACTGAGAGTGGGATATTGGTTTCCATTTGGCACTGTCCTTTATCTTTCGGTATATACCTTTGGTGAAGTTATCATTTCAGCACTTCCCAGAATTATTACCCAAGGAAAAACACATGTTTAAGATAGGCATGGTATTCTAGTTATTGTAGTACAATTAGCAACAATAACAACAGCAAGTGAAATTTAGAAGTTGAAACACTGTGCTAACTAATGGTTTTGTACTTTAGACCATAGGAGCAAAGAATACAGTTATATAACAAAACAGATCTTAAATTGGGAATTTCTATGTAAACTAGTTTCCCTTAGTTCTGTCTAGGTACATCCCTGCCACATAGCTAGTAATCCTTTGGGAGGGCAATATTTAATTTCCATGTGTTTGGAATTTTTGATGTTTCTTTTATCAATAATTTCCAGTTTAATTGTACTGTGATCACATATTGTGCATGGGATAATTACAATTTGCATAAGCATGCTCTATGTGTTAGTATATGCCTTCTTTTGTTTTGGGGGATTTGCCCACCAGGTCCATCCATTCTCACACATATCTGATCAAGCAAGATGCCATGTTCTCTTCCTGCCCCCAAAGTATGATCTCTTGAAATTTTTCTTCAAGATTAATTAGTCTACTCTCCTTAATCCTTTCCTCAGACAAAACCTCTGAACAGAAGAAAATGCATACCAACTTTATGACCAGCCATAACACATCTTCTAGAGTCTAGAAACAAATGCAGTTCTTCTTCCCATTAGATAATTCCAGAGCCTTGTCTTTTTTCTGCTCTGATTTTCTAAGCTTTGATGAGATTCTCCCATACAGTACATCCTAACGTGTTCCAACACCTTTTCAAATGTCGCTTGTGAACTTTTCCAAATTCTTACAAGTCATTTTGAAAGGATCCAAAACCACATGGACAGGAAATTCACAGAAATGACTCAATTTCTGGTACCGAACTCTTAGTTTTATTTCTTTGTTCATGTGTTTGTTTGCTGAGACAAGATACCCATCACCAAAATTAAAGAAGAAAAGTTGCTTTTGGCTTTTGGTTAGAAGTAGGCTAAGGTGCAGCTTTCTTTGGTCATGCTGAATCCAGGTTCATGCGACTCCAGATGCCTGTACAATGCCACCCAACTTCAACTCCAATATCAAAGTCGTGTACCTGAGGTGCACCAGTGGTAAAGTCAATGTCGCACCTGCCCTGGACCCAAAGATTGGTTCCTTGGGTCTATTTCCAAAAAAGTAGGAGCTGACATCACCAAGACAACTGGCGACTGGAAGAGTCTTACAGTAAAACTTACCATTTACAACAGACGGGCTCAGATTGATGTGGTGCCTTTTGCCTTTGTCCTGAACGTCAAAGACCTCAAAGAGCCACCAAGAGACAAAAAGAACTCTGACAAAACAAAACAAAAAAGGGGTCTATAATTAAAGGACTGGCAGACAACCCCAGGCTCAGCGAGTGTGTGGAAGAGCTTCTGAACTCCATGTACCTAATGGACCCCTTCAGACTCAGCCCAAGACGGACCTGTGAGGAAAAACTTCCACTGAGCTCTAGGGACCACTCCAGACCCAGTTGATGCCCAGAACCAGCGAGTATGTGGGAGAGCTTCTGTGCTCCATGTGCCCACTGGACCCCTCTGGACCCAGCCAAATCCCAGCCTACCCAGTCCCACTCTGGCATACAGGCCTTGGGAAACACTCTGAAGTTAAAGTCCCTACAGAGAGGTTAGGGGCCTGAAATGACCAGAACTAAACCAGGAACAGAACATCTTGCCAGAGGGGCACATCCAAGGACTGCAGCAGGAAGGAGTTGGGCACAGCAGACAGACTAAAGTTAGGCACAACTAGATGAATTCAAACATTATAGGTCTACATTCAAATTCCAATAGTTGCTAAGGTTGGGATGTCATCAGAGCTCTACAGCGAAGTTCAGAGGACAATGCTATACAAAACGCAAAAGAGAAGGAGCAAAATGCAATCTTAGGCACCGAGCCCTGCCAGAACAACAGCAGAAGACAAGAGCAGAAGAGAAATTGGGAATCACACCAATGAAATCTCTGAATTAATAGCGACTGAACTAAAGAAACAACTGCAGAAAGGGATAGAGGAACTTAGATTATAGATAATCTCTGAAATAAAAGAAGAAATCTAGGAATTAATAACCTCTGAAGTAATGAACTGTAGCAACACATAGAAGAGAAATAATCTCTGAAGTAAGAAAAAGAAAGGATAGCTATAATGAAAGAATTAATAACTGCTTCTTGAGAAGAAACTGATTAGAAAATTAGAGGGGAAAAGAAACACAATGTAAGCCTTGAATGAACAGCATAGCAATAACACATCGCGTGAAGCAGAGTCAAATACATATAGAGGAACTTAAAACCTCAATCACAAGCTTGTAAAACCACTTGGGTGAAAGTAAAGATAGAGTTTCAGATCGAGAAAATGCTATCACAGCTAGTGAAAAGGTAAGATCTCTCAAAAACAAGTAAGGTGCAGAAAAGAATAATTCACCATTTGCACAACAATGCAAGATGAAAAATGTGAGTCTAACGCATATCAATGGCAAAGAAAGAGTCAATAAAAATGTTATAAAAAGAAAATTGGCAGAGGTACTAGCAGAAAACTTCCCAAATATAAGGAGACAATCTAACATCCAGCTAACCAAAGCATACAAAATTTCAAAAACTTCAAATCAATTAAAAACACACCAAGTCGTATAACAGTCAAGATCTCAGAAATGCAGCACAGGAACAGTATACTAAAAGCTGCTAAAGAAAAGAAACAGATCACATTTAAAGGAAAACCCATAAGAAAATGGCAGACTTCTCTTCACAAACTATGAAAGCAACAAGAGAATGGAGCAAAGTACTTCAAGTCCCCTATTAAAACAAATTCCAGACCTGACTACTATACTGAACAAAACTTTCAAGTTGGAGGCAGAAGTGCAATACTTCCATGGCAAAGAACGACTAAAAAATTTCATGGTTGCAAAGAGAACCCTACGCAGACTAACAAAGATGACCTAGAGAGAATCCAAAGTGATCAGAACTTGAGGAATGAGAATTGAAGAAACTAACTGTACAATCAGCACGGTAATTTCTGTTTTCTTGCATATACTTGAGCATGACCTATGGACTAGTATGTGGTCTATTTTAGAAAAATGACCCATGCACAGCTAAAAACTGTGGCTTCAGCTTTGATTGGATGTAACACTCTGTATTTTTCCTCTATGTCCATTTCTTCCAAACTCTCATTCAGTTCCACTACTTCCTTGCTAATTTTTTGTCTATGTGATACATATTTTTTGAATAAGGGAGTGGAATGGACTCCTTCTAAGATTGTGGTATTGGATATTAGATTTTTCATGTCCATTAAGATTTGCCTTGTTTATTTGGGTGCTCCCATGTTCGGTGCTTTCATATTTGTGACTGTTACTTCTTCCTCGTGAACTTTTCCCCTAATCAGTACATAGTGGCCTTCTTTATTTCATTTGATTATTTTTGGTTTGAAGTTACTGTCTGAGAATAATATTGCTACCAGTGCTTTTTTCTGAGGTGTTGGTGCTTACAGTATTGTTTTCCATCATTTGACTTTCAGCCTATGAATTTCTTTATGAGTTAAGTGTGTTTCTTGTATACAGAATAGTGTTGGATTTTGTTTCATCCACTGGGCCAATCTATTTCTTTTAATTGGTGAATTGAGTCCATTTACATGGATGTTTATACTTGAGATGTATTGACTTACGATCAACATGTTATTAACCTGCTGTTTGCTACTTTTTCTCTTGTGTTTAATTATTTCCCTTACTTAATGGGTTCCTTCTGCCCTAGTTCATGGAGTTCGTGATGATTTTGGTTCCACTCTAGGCCATCTTTCTAGTTCGTGTAATGTTGGCTTTGTCATTATGAAATTTTTAGTTTTTCTTTCTCATGGAAAAATTTCACTTCTCAATCAACTTGAAAGAATTTTTCAGGGTATAGTGGTCTGTTCTGGAGTTTTTTGTTTTCACTGAGGATATGAAGTACTCTGCTTCATGCTTCCCTTGCTTTCATGGTTTGTGAAGCGAAGTCTGGTGTTATTTTCCTTGGTTTTCCTCTAACTGTGATCTGTTCCTTTTTTCTATCGGCTTTCAGTATATTGTGCTTGCACTGGATTTCTGGGATCTTGATTACTACATCTTTTAATTGGTTTGAAGTTATTTGGAGTTTTGTATGCTTCAATTAACTGAATATTAGATTGTTTCCTCATGTTTGGGAAGATTTCTACTATTATTTCTGCCCATTTTTTATATCATTTGTATTGACTCCTTTCTCATTGATGCCTGTGAATCTCATGTTGTTCATCTTTGTATCATCTTGTAGATGATGAATTATTTTTTCCTGCCTCCTACTTGTTTTTAAGAGTTCTTTTCATACGTTTTCACTAGCTGAGATTAAGTCTTCTAGATCTGAACTCTATCTTCACCTTCACTAAAATGATTTTGCAAGTTTGTGGTTGAGATTTTAAGTTCCTCTATATCTCTTTCACTGTTTCATGCAATCTATTTCTTTCCTGTATTGTTCATTCAATTAATCCATCATTTTTCTACTCTCCTCTGTTTTTTATCAGTGTTTTCTTAAGAAGCATTTATTCATTCTTTTGCTACATAGATTGTTATCTCATTGCCTCTATATGATTCTGAATTTTACTCTTTACTTCTGATGCTATTAATTCAGAGATTTCTTTTTTATTTCAGAGGTTATTTCTGATTTGAATTCTTCTATATCTTTCTGCTGTTGTTTCTTTACTTCAGATGCTATTGATTCAGACATTTCAGCTGTGTGATTCCTAATTTCTTCTGGGATAGTGTCCTTGCACTTCTTCTGAGTGGACTCAGGGCCTGAGATAGCATTTTGCTCCTTCTATTTGTCATTTTGTATAGCACTATCCTCTGACCTTTGGTGTACAGCTTTGGTGCAGTTATAACCTTAGCACTTACTGAAATTCAGTGCAGATCTACTAAATTTGAGTTCACCCAGTTGTGCCTGGCTTGGGTCTCGCAACTCTGCTCAGTTCCTTCCTGCTGCAGCCCTTGGAAGTGAATCTCTTGTCCCCTTCTAGCAAGAGTTCTGTTCATGGATTATCTGCTTGGTTCTGGCTTCTAGTTTCTCTTTGGGGACTTCAGTTGCAAAGTTTCACGCCAGAACTGTATGCCAGGCCAGTTCTGGGTCTGGAAAGGTCCTAAGAGCTCGGCGGAAGTTCTCATTCAAGCAGCAGGCTTGGGCTGACTACAGAGCAGTACAGGGGTCTTGAGAGCACAGTGGAAGGTCTCACTCATGCAGTGGCCCTGGGCTTGGTCTGGAGAGGCCCCATGTCAAAAACTTCTGACACTACCAGTCCTATGGATAACTCACTACTATCATGGACTACTGGACTATGTCAGATTACTTTGTTGAATTCATGCACCTACAATATTTCAATAGTAATTGAATAACCATCTCTTATAAAACTAAGCAATACAAGGGAATACAAATGAAGGACCACTTGTATTTGTATATACAAAATAGTTATTATAGATATACAACTACTTTCTTTTTATTTAATGAGAAGAAAGATTTCTATTAGTGTTTGGACAGGGTATCATGTCTACATCTTTTAATATGAATAAGCACTAAGAAAACAACAATATGTAATTTCTTAATTATTGAAACACTCCTACTAATAGGTTTTGAATTTGTCTTCTTGCTATTTGTTTATCGATAAAATTAATAATACAATAAAGGACAGTTTTGTTCTGGAAAAAGATAGATAGACAGATAGATAGATAGATAGATAGATAGATAGATAGATAGATAGATAGATAGATGATAGATATACAGCTACTTTCTCTTAGGTCATTGACAGAAAAGATTTGCACTAATATAGTTTAGACAAGATGTCATGTCTGCTTCGTGTCTTCTGAATAATTGCTATGCAGACTGCCATTAATTACTGTACCTGTCCTACTGAAGTTTTGAAACTGTTTTGTTCATATTTTACCTGTTTTCTTATTAAAATAGAAGAAAAATTATATAAATTAAAAAAGGAACAGAACACAGAAAAATATTAAACACAGTGGAAATATCACTTTTGATGAGATTGTCAGCATTGCTCAACAGATGCGGCACCCCTCTTTAGCAACAGAACTTTTCAGAACCTTTAAGGAGATCCTGGTTACTTCCCAGTCTGTGGGTGGCCAGGTGGACAGCCAATGCCCCCATAACATCATAGATGACATCAACAATGGTGGTGTCTAGTGTTCAGCTAGCTCAGATGCATTAAAAAATCAATTAAAAAATCTGACAAAAAAATGAAAGGAAGGAAGGAAGGAAGAAGGAGGAGGAGAAGAAAGAAGGAAAGAAGGAAAGAAGGAAGGAAGGAAGGAAAGAAAGAAAGGAAGGAAGGAAGGAAGGAAGGAAGGAAGGAAGGAAGAAAGAAAGAAAGAAAGAAAGAAAGAAAGAAAGAAAGAAAGAAAGAAAGAAAGAAAGAAAGAAAGAAAGAAAGAAAAGGAAACATTTATGTAGCTACCAGTTTATAGAAGTTTCTGTCTATAATCTCCTGGATCAAACGCAGGGTGGAATATCACAAAGAGGAAACAGTAACAATTTTAAAGTAGTTGGCCAGAGCCAGGGTGAGAATTTACATTGAGATGGCATTCTAGAACATGGGCAAACCCAGAAGACAGAGCCTGGTGGTGTAGCCTGCAAGACCAGCAAGGACAATATTGTCATACAGTATCTCCAAGATAAATGGGTTGTGACAAGGTGGATAAGATTAGTCAGAATTCCAATTCATTGGTTAAGTTTCTTTCTCCTTGCCAATCAGATCCATGCTCAAAAATCCACCATTCTTTCCCCTGGCACCACAAATAAGATTTGAGAGCCTGCTATACGGTCACTTAACATCAGGACCATTTTGCTC
This sequence comes from Ctenomys sociabilis, assembly GCA_004027165.1. NCBI lineage: Eukaryota > Metazoa > Chordata > Mammalia > Rodentia > Ctenomyidae > Ctenomys > Ctenomys sociabilis. Next base: position 17,271 of record PVKA01006883.1, read on the forward strand.
TGTGGAAATTATTGTTCCCACTATAAAGATAATGTGAAAAGATGATTATAGTTATTAATAATGTATAAAGATCCAGGAAGTCCTAAAATATGGGGATAAATACAATAGTACATGATTGTACAGCCTGAGTTTTTCATTTTACATTTCTTCCCAAATACATAGAAATATTCTGTTCTCCAAATAACAGTATGTGATGGGCTAGAGCTATGAGCCTATCACTGCTCTTGGAAAAATTTTTCTGTCAGGAACAGAAATTCATGAAGAAACAAAAGTGATCACGACTTCCCCATGACTCATAAGAGGGCTCTGTCTTCAGAAGAGAAAGAAAGCTTATTTAGAGCCACGAGGGAAATGTGGGGATTTCTGGGCCTGTTGAGATAGGAATGACTAAGGGTGACATCTCTTGAAAAAGAGAGTCCATTTTACATTGTGAGGGATTAGCTCTGCATGTGGAACATTTTATTCTGAATACTTCCATGAATGAAGGAATAAGTGAAGGTTTTTCAATAACAAGTAACTTGGATTAAGTATAAAATGTAAATATAAACAAATAAAAGGAATTAAAACACAAACTGATGTTACAGAGAAAATTTAATTATAATTATTTATGTGGAAAATTATTGATATCTATAAAGAACTATTTTTATGTGCTCAAAAAAATGAAATTGACCATTACAGTGCTTCTGAACTGAGAATATTAATTTTTGGAGTTTGACAGTCTTCCTGTTTAGTTCAGGCTGGCCTTGAATTCACTGTATACCTCAGGTTGACTTTTATTCACAGAGATTTTCCTGACTCACTATCTTGAGTGCTGGGATTACAGTTGTGAGCTACCATACCTCATAGAACTGATGATTAAATATGGCTTTCCCTAGCAATTAGAAACACTTTGGTATAGTTTTAGGAAGAGATACATTTGAATCTCAATTGTTGGTGAGCACAGAAGAGAAAGGAGTGAATTCAGGTGATGTTTGAGCAGAACTACAAAAAGGAGTTGAAATATAGCAATATTTATTAAAGACTACTGTGTACTGTTGAATGTACAATATAATTCTATGACTTTCAAACATGTCTTGTTCCACAAAGCCTGTGACACTGATTATAAGGAATCATGAAAGTCCAAAAGAATGAGCTTATTGCAAATTTAGCATGAAACAAGTTTTAAGAATTCTTGAAAGCTGAAGCTTTGGAACCTCCAGTCAAGAATTATAAAATATTTTCTTATGTAATAATTATAACAGTCCTATATTTGAGTAAAAATTTACACTCTATGTGCCTAAGGAAAGTGAAATCAAGAGAAAAATTCTCTCAAGTTTTCACAAAGAGCAAATTGGTCAAGCAATGGCCATGATTCATTCACATGGCTGACACTGACAAAGGATCTACAAACTTCAGAACAAGGATTCAGGATAAATCCCGAGGGGATTTTACTGACCTTGTGAGATACAGAAGTTACATTTCTTGTTATATAGGTCTTGCTTTAATTTGGTTTAACTGTCCAGCAGAAAAGTATAAAAACAAAGTATAAAAAGTAAAGCCATATTAATATGCTGAGCTGTAAAAGGCTCAAGTCAACAACTTCTGACATTGCCAGTCTTACAGAAAATCCACTACTATTATGGACTACTGGACTATATTGGAATACTTTGCTGAATTCACTCACCTACAATATTTAAATGACAGTGGAATGCCATTCTCTGACAAAACTAAACAAAAATGGGATCCAAATGAACAACCATTTTGTATCTGTATATCCAAAATAAGATAGTTACACAGTTACATTCTCTTAATTCAATGAGTAGAAAGATTTGTTCTAATAGTGTTTGTGGTAGGATATCATGTCTGCATCTTGCACGATGAATGATCATTAAGAAAACAATCTGTAATAAATTGATTATTGAAACTGCCCTACTAATCAGTTTTGAAACTGTCTCATTGCTATTTGTTTCTCAATAAAATTATTTTAAAAATAACAAAGCAGTGATAGATAAAAACATCAGAAATCACAGAAAATTTCACTGAACAAAGTAATAGGAATCCAACAATGGTTGCTCCATTGTATGTTGTCTTTAAATTAGTCGTTCAAGTTTCCAGATATAAACACGCAACCTTGATTTAAAGAAAAAAATAACAAAAATGTTGTAAGAAATTCAAAATATTACAAAGTGATAAAAAGGAAAGCATTCCAGCTTTAACTGCTCCTTTCAAAACACCAGCAGAAATTGTCAGTACAATTATTTTAATTATTCTGCATATATATCTATATATACACACACACACATATATTTCTCCTTTCTTTAATTTTTCCTTTTCCTCCTCCCAGTTTTGCTTTCCCATTGAACAAATTCCCTATTACAGTATCTATTGTACCTTTCAGATTTTAATTACTCTTTCTGGTCCTCACACTAGGGAAATATGATGTTCTCACATGTGGATTTGATTTATTTTACTTACAAATATAATCTCTATTTGCATCCATTTCTCTACAAAAGGCTCGAATTTTCTTTCCTTATAACTGAATAATACTCCATTGTGTAAAAACAGCTTATCTTTTGTATCCATTCTTTCTTTATGCATTTCAGTTGATGAACATTTGGATTGTTTCCAAGATTCGGCTATGACAAATTGCACTGTTATGAACGTGGGTGCACATACAAGCTGCGACATGACTATTTCAGTTCTTTTGCTAAAATACCTAAGAGGGTATAGGCAGCTTAAATGGGACCTCAAATCTCAATTTTCTGGCGAATCTCCATATCGATTTCCATAGTGGTTGAACCAGTCTGCACTTCCAGCAACAGTGGAGACATCTTCCTTTTTTCTCATAGACAGAGGCCGTATTTGTATCACTCTGCAGTTCAGACTTCTAGTGATCTTCCTGTCTCAGCCTCTCCAGCACTGGGATTACAGGAAAGTTCCATCACACCCAGTTTCAGAGCCTGCAGAGCGACCTTAGTTCCAAGGCCACAGGGCATGCTGTACAGTGGATCAAACTCGTATCCTTGTGAAACAGGTTGACCCATAATTCTATAATAATTTTTCACTGCTACATGTTTAACATTTTATTATTAGACCAGACTACTGACTACGCTTTGTCATATTCTCAACAGCCTTCTCTCCTCATCCTTTTGATACGCCACTTTTTCATTTTGTACCAACCCTTTGTTACTCATTCCTTTCTTTGTAACATTTGTTCCATATAAAGAATGCCACTATGTGTCTTCTTTACAGCTCAATATGTGATTCATACTGGATTAAATCTCACAATGCCAGCCTCATTTTAAGTTCAGTAATTCTTTAAGCTCTTCATCTCCAAATATAGTCATATTCAGAGGTGCTTTGTAGTTAAGAATCTAACATCTGAATGGCATAGGAACAAAATTCTATATATCAAAAGCTCTTTAGGAGCTGGGGAGATGGCTCAATACAATAAGCGCTTCCCTGGCAATCACAAGGGCCTGAATTCAATCCCCCGTTCTGCAAAGAAAATAAATAAATAAATAAATCCCTGATAAATATTTGCAAAATTAATTTGTTGTATAATTTTCTTGTTAATTGAAAAAAATATAATTCAAATGTCATTACTAAAAGTGATTAACAGTGGGCTGGGGAGATAGTTCAGTAGAATAAGTGAATGCCTATCAAGCACAGGTCCTGAGTTCAATTGCCAGTGCTACAACAATAAAAAATAACAGTGATAACACATTTGCTTGTCACAATAAGCCCAAGAGAAGTAATAATAAAGACACTGTTCTGAATATCGATACTAAATGAAAATAAACAACAGATTTCATTAAATGGTGATAGAAAACATTATCTTATGTTATATTATCTAAATGCTACATTCCATAAGAAGAGTCAATCTATGTTTCATTTTTTTTTTCTTAAACATCAAAATATAAGTTCACCATGTAGAGCAAAAGGTAATGAAGGAATAACACTGACTTTGTTAGTGAGCATTGGCCTGCTGTGAATCAGATTCAGGTTCAGCGTCACTTTGAATTTACTTCTCTGAATTTTACAATATGCATATGAATTAATTATTTTAGAGCAGAAAACACCCAAACGTACTCTGAATGACACTAAGATACATTTTTTCCTTTAGTTTGATTTTGTACAAATCACAGTGTAGTCAGAGAAGAATTATTTTGTGTATGTAAGTTGAGTGAGGTATAGACTCATTTTTAATTTTTTTAATATCTCCATGAAAGGCTATTATCTTTTCCTCTGATGCTGACAGCTGATGGCAACAGGAAAAAAACTGAGCCATTGGAAATGTAATTAAAAGCTTAGAATGTGTTAAGACCAATATCAGTCTCTCTGATTTCCTATGGGTAACTGATTTCTAGAAGTTGCCTCCACTCGTCAAAGAGCCAAAAGCATGCCAGGAGGAGCAGTCAGGCATCAGGAATAATCCAAAGAAAGGAGGAGCAATGAAAGGTATAACTTTCCTCTCATAACAATGACATAGCTACCTGAGAAGTAGCAACAGGCCTGAGCACATCAGTACTCTCACAAACCTACCACCAGGCTGTTGCTCGGTTTCCAGTTCTGAAATTATGAAAAAGAATTCTAAGAAATGTAGTTGTGATCTGTTACTGGAAATATTATCTTTCATACATAACGAAAAGGAAGAGAGACTTTTTTGGATCATAATTTCAAGATATTTGGTCCATACTCAGGGGGTTTCGAAACAGAAATGAAACAGAATGGCAAGGTACAAGGAAGGTGCATACAACACAGCAGGCAGGAAGCAGAGTAAGAAAGGAGAGGTATGACAATATACCCTTCTCTGTCGATCCCCCCATTAAACTGCATCTTCTGAACAGGCTTCACTTTTGAACATGCGACCCTAGGGAATTTACATGTAAAGCATAATTACAGTCCAGCTTAAAGTTTACATTTTGGAAATATCACTATGCCCTTATCAGCGTGATTTGCATTGACATATATTTAAATTATAGAATTCTCACTGAAAGGCACTTCAGTTGCTCCTCCAACCATTTGGGCACATCTAAGTAATTCTACATATTCTCAGAGCAATGCAGAGAAACAGATATGCAAATTGATCTGTCATTTTTCTTGAGTGCTCTTGTTCTAATGCCTTAAATTGTATTTTTATTTTTCCATTTAATCCAAAGCCACTACCATTACACTGAGCACTCTGGCTTCCATTTACTAAAAGAATACTGTAAACACATAGAGCTAGATAATGGGGAGATAGACCTGTTGTTGACATTACAGGGCAACACTCTGAAGTGTTTGTTTTCTTTATACACAAGGCCCAGCCATTCACACACTTACCTGTTCAAGCAACATGCCATTATCTTCCTGCCACCAAAGCATTGTTTTTTTCCTTATATGAATAGATGCCTTTTAGTCAAAACATGGTTTGTGAACTGTCTTTTTAAATCCTATATTAAGGAGAAGAAGATTTCTGGCCCAAGACTTGGAAATCTAGGTCCAAAGTCTTTTCCTCTACTTTTTTTTCATGCTATTTCTATCTAGTCTCTTTTCTCAAGAAATTCGGAAGACTTGATATAAAGGTGAGCCAGATTTGGTAAAAGGGTCTTAGTGTCACACTACACTACAGAATATTCCCATTTCAAGATAGTGTTGTGGCAGTAAAGTGAAACCAGAATTTACAGTTAATAACTGGATTTCACAGAAGGTTCCATGACTTTTGACCCTTTTAAATGACTTTGTCCCCACAAACATTTGCTTGCCCTCACTTTATTATTTGCACTTATAAGAGATTCCAAAATGAATTATCTTTGAAATTATAAATAAAATGACATCAAATTATCTCCCTAAGCAATGAGATTCTGAGTCATTATGTTGAAATCAAGATCATTTCCATAACCAATATTTTCTGTCCTGCATTCAGACACTTCTTTCCTCCACTTCCCCTTCTGGACAATCCAGCACAACAGATGTATACTGAGTTAGACGGGAATACTATATGGCCGTTTTTGAGTCTCTCAAACTCTTTGATCACAAGAAGATATTTTGTCAGCTTCTGCAAAATAAAGTTGGGGCAGAGAGCAGTGAAAAAGACTGAAAAAGTGATATAGGAGACCAGGGAAAGAATTGTGACCCTCATCACTGCGGGATCTGAGTGTGTGGTAGTTGTATTTAGTCCTTAATACCTGAATCATTCTACATTTTCATCATTATAATGAAATGACTGAGGCAGGCTATATCATAGAAAGAGGGTTATTTAACTTATAGTTCTGGAGGTTTCAACACTTACCTGTTATGACTGTTTTCATGTGGAAAGATCCTGAAGTAGCACAAGATTTAACATGCTAATGAGATAGAAACATGTGATTTGATGAGTATCTCTAAAGGTATTTCTCCTTCTTCTTACAGAGCCATTATTTAGTTATGAGGGTCCTACCATCATGCTCTCATATAATAATTATTGTTACCTTCTAATATGCCTGTCTCTGGATACCATACACCAGATAAATTCCTACTTTCTTAATTCTTCACAACGGGGATAAAACTTCAATACATGAAATCTTGGAGCATATTCAAATCCTTTCTAAATCATAATAACTCTCTGAAAAATTAGAACATTATACATCCTCTTTCTATTTTAAGTCTTCTTATCAATTGGACCAATATTACAGCATGATAGTGTCAGTCACCTTTTCTGTTGGTTGTCTTCCAGGGAAAAACATTGTGGCAGAATCCTATGTGGAGTAAAGATTTTGATTTCATAGAAGATAGGAAACAGGGTATTGTAACTCTTCCAAAGAAGAAGGTGTGTCAGTCAATAGATAGTGGCCATGATAACATCTCTATGAGTTGTCTAGAAACCCACAGAAGGTGGTACATTTTTAAAGCCCAAGACTATCAATTTAGAATGCTGAAGACAAATTATGACATTATATGCATTGTGAATTTGAATCCAAACACATGCCTTAAATAATACTTAATTTCCAAACAGTTTTAAAATTCCACTAAAATGTTACAACTATCCTGGGTACAACGGAAATGCCTTAATTTGTTCTTAAAAGACTAAATAGACACAAAATATTGTGGTTTTTTTTTTTTACCTTTTTATTGTCTACAAAGAATACAAAATAGTATATAATGAATTAAAGAAACATTAGACAACTTCACCAAGCATAGCATTAGGAATTCAAACATTCTTACTGTATTTAGTAATATTGTCTTCAAACTATTGTTCAGATTACCAGATATATGCATGCGAAATTGGAGAGAAAAAGAAGAAGTACAACAACAACAACAAAACAACAACAACTGTGAGGAGGAGGAGGACAAGGATGAGGGGGAGGAGGAGGAGGACAAGGGGGGGAGGAGGAGGAAGAAGAGGAACAAGAACAGGAATAAGAAGAATGAAAGAAAAAGTTGGAAGAAATTGAAAAGGACAAGAAAAAAATTAAACGTTGACTACTCCCCTGTGTAGAACAAAAGAAATCAGTACAGTTTTCCAAGACATTTATTTTTCATATATATATATATTAACCCCAGTTTCTTATTCCACTGGGACAGATTCTTTCCCTTCCACAATATCCATTAATCTTTCAATTTTTTTTAACTCTTTCAGGTTCTTACACTAGTGACACAATACACTGTTTGCAAATATAGTTCTGGTTTATTTCACTTGTGATTATGGTCTCTAACTGCCTCATCTTACCTATAAATGCCTTGAATTTACCTTTCCTATAACTGAGTAATACTCATCCGTGTAAAAATGAATCTTCTTATCCATTTCTCAGCTGATGGGCAATCTGGTTTTCTCCGAGATTTAGCTATGACAAATAGTGCTGCTCTAAAAATGTATGCACATATATTACTGTGCTACCATGTCTTCAGCTCATTTAGAAGGATACCCAGGAGGGGAATAGCTGAGTTGAGTAAGACATCAAATCACAGTTTTGTGAGGAATTTCCATACTGATTTTCATAATGGTAGTAATACACTCCCAACAATAGTGAAGAGCTGTTACTTTCTCCCCACAGCCTCTCCAAAATTTCTTATTGGTTGACTTCTTGATGATAGCCATTCTTTTTGGCATAAGATGCAATCTCGTTGTTGCTTTAATTTGTATCTCTTGAATGACCATTGATGTTGAACATTTTTTTCATGTATTTATTTGCCATTTCTATTACTTCATCAGAGAAGTGTATATTCATCTCAGATGCCTATTTTTGGATTAGATATTTGCATTTCAAAGGCCTTATTTAGTCCTTATTTAGTTTAATTCTTTATATATTCTTGTGTCAGTTACTCTTCTCTCATTGTGGGTACAAATATCTGACACTCAAAATGAAGGAAGGAAAGGATTATTTAGCTCACACTTAAGAGGTTTCAGTCCATACTCAGCTGGCTCCAAGGCAGCCTGACACATGGCAGAGGGCTGCAGCTCATAGTGGTATAAGGTAGCAAAACAGTATGAGTAAAAGGGAGGCGTAATGGCAACCACAGCAACAGAGAGCAAGTCTGTCTCCCTTAAATTGCATTCAGGCTATCTGCTCCAGGCTAGATGTGGTATTCACACATGTAATCCCAGTAGCAGTCGCATCCATAATCCCAGTGGATCATGAGCTAATCAAAAACCTAGAAGTCTTCCCCATAACTGCATGAAGATTTGGGGGGACAACTAAACACTAACTATAACAATTCTATGTAAAGGTCCTTCATTTTTTCCCAATTTTTGAGTTTTTGTTTTATTCTGTTTGTGATTACTTTTGACATGGAGAAACTTTACAAAAAACTTGACATCGCAGTAGTTCATTCTTGGAAATACTACCTGTTTAGTTATTTTTATTCATGAACACTCTACCTAGCCTACATCTGCAAGATTTCCATCTAGTGTTTTCTCCAGAATATTTAGTGTTTTGGTATTAACATTTAAGTCTTTGATTAATTTTGACTAGAGTTTAGTGCAAGATAATTGACATGGGTCTAACTGTAGCCTTCGCATATGGAAAGCCAGTTTATCCAGCACCATTTGTCAAAGAGGCTATCTTTCTTCCAGTGAACATATTGAGCCCTTTTGTCAACAAGAGGTCACTGAATGTGTTTGCTGTTGCATCTGTATCTTCAAATTGATTCCACTGATACTCAGGTCTTTTGTTTTGCTAGTAACATCCTGATATTACCATAGTAGACTTGTAGTACAACTTCAAGTCAGGGATTGTGAGGACTCCTGTCTTTCCTGGTAGCCCAGGCTTACTCTTTGCTACCCTTGATCTTTTGTGGTTCTGGGTAGATTTCAGGAATATTGTTTTGTCTGTGTGGTATACTAATGGTATTTTATTTGACAGTGTATTGAATCTATATAATAATTTTGGGAGTATGGACACTTTTACAATGTTGGTCTTTCCTATCCAGGAGCAAGGAATATCTTTCCATTTTCTGAAATTTTTTACTTCTTTTTTCGGAGTACTGTAATTTTACTTTCTTTGTGAGATTGATTTCTAAGTATTTTATTTTGGGAGAAAAATGTGACGATCATACTTTCTCTCTTGCTGCATTTGCTGCTGTGTACAGAAATTCTATTGATTTGTGAGTGCTGACTTGAAATCCTGATATGCTACTGAATATAGTTATTAAATATACAAGTCCCTCAGAGGAGTTTTTCTGGTCTATGTAGAGTATCAAGTCATCTGTGGATACCAACAATTTCACTCTTTTCCAGTCATTATTCCTTTTATTTCTCTCTCTTGTCTAATTGCTCTGACTAATGTTTCCAGAATTAAATATAGTGAATGGGATTGAGGACAGTGGAAATCCTTGTTTGTTTCTAAATTTAGAGGGGAAGCTGTCAGTTATTGTCCATTTAGTGTGATGCTGGCTGTTGGTTTCACATAGACTGGTTTTATCAGATAAAAGTAAGGAGCATCTATTCTGATTTTATGTAGGGTTTTTTACGATGAATGACTGTTGAAGTTTGTCAAAAGTTTTTTTTCCACATCTATTGAGATGATTATATGATTTTTTTCTTGGGCTTTCTTGATGTGGTATGTTACACTATGGATTTGTGTACATTAAACACTCCTTGAATTCCTGGGATGAATGTCACTTGATTGTGAGATATAATCTTCTTGATGATATGTTGCCTTCTCTTTCCTAATATTTTATTCCTTTTTCTTTTCTTTTTTTTTCCCCTTGCCAGGGAAGAGCTTATTCTACTGAGCTATCTCCCTAGCCCTGTTTTGTAATATTTATTGAAAAATTTACGTTCATATTCATTAGGGAGATTGATCTACAGTACCCTTTTTTTGGTGTGTTTTCTTTGATTTCGGTATCAAAATAATACTTGCCTCCAGATGAGTTTAGGAGAATCGCTTCCCTTTCAATTTTATTGAAGAATTTGGGAAGAATTGACATTAAATCCTCTTTTAATGTCTTGTTTAATTCAAGTACGAATCCATCAGGAACTGGTTTTGTTTTGTTGGTAGGATATTTATTACATTAAAATTTCATTTTCTCTTATTGGGCTATTCAGCATATTTTTACTTTTGTGATTAAGATTTCATAATTCATATAAATATAGGAATCTGCCCATTTCTTCTTTGTTTTCCATCCTGCAAAACTCAAGGTTTTGGAAGTAGACATTGATGATCTGAATTTCTATAGGGTTTGTAATGATTTTGTCCTTTTCATTCTTTTTTTTCATGAATCTGTATGTTTGCTTCCCTTTTTGATAAGGTTAGCTAGAGATTTATCAATTTTATTTATTCTTTCAGAGAACCAACTATTAATTTCATTAATTCTTTGAATAGTTTTTTCATCACCATTGCATTAATTTCTTCTTCAAACTTTATAATTTCCATCTTATTTCTGAACTCCTCTATTTTTTTTATCCGTGTCTTCTTTAGAGGTAGTTATTCTTTTTCTGCAGAGTTTCTTCCAAATTGGGTTTCCGCTGCATATTTCTGGACTTGTTTCTGTATTTGATATGCTATGATTTCAAAAAATTCTTTTTCCTATAGAATTCTTTTTTTGATTTTAATTATTTCTGCTTTAAGTTCCTCATGACTCTTCTGCTGTTGTTTCTTTGCTTCAGATGCTTTTAATTCATACATTTCTGCTGGAATAGTGCTCTCTGCACTTGTTCTGGGTGAGCATTCGTTTTCCCTCTGATGTTTCTGCATTTGATTCTTTATTTCAGATGCTATGTATTCAGGCATTTCTTTTTTTATTTTGCCTTTAATTCTGGTCTGAGTTCCTCTATACTCTCTGCTCTTTCTTTCTTTCTTTCTTTCTGCCTCTGTTACTTCATTCATTTCAGCTGAGCTAGTGTCCTCTGCACTTACTGGTGCATTTGAGGCCTGAGATTACATTTTTCTCCTTATCTTTGTCATATTATATAATATTGACCTCTGGCACTATCACTCACAGGCTAAGCAATGCTGGGACTTGGGCCGCTAGGCGAGAACCGAGACCACAAGGAACCGTATCCCCAGCGCAGTGACCCTGGGGCTCTCACTGACAGGCCAAGCTGTGCTGGGACTTGGGCAGGGAGATAGGACCTGGGACCTGTGGAAACTGTCTCCCTGGTGTGGCGGGCCTGGCGCTCTCCGCAATTTGGTTTTTGTTCATGAACTCTTTGACTACTCCTATGTCTTCATGAGTTCCTCCTACTTTTTCTTCTAGGAGGTGTAGTATTTTAATGTTTAGATCTTTAATCCATTTTGACTTACCAATGATAGACATTGGTAACGTTTTAGTTTTTGCCATATAGAGAGTCAGTTTTTCAAGCACCATTCAGGTTTTTTTCCAGTAAGCGTGTTTGGTCCCTTTGTCAAAGATCAGGTGGCTGAGTGTGTTCATAGAGGTCCTTGCATCTTCTATTCTATTCACTAGTATAACAACTCAAAAGAAGAAATACAAATAGATACTTATAACACAATTAAAAGGAAAGTGACAACTTGCAGACTGGAAAATGAAAAGAGGGCAAGAAGAAAAGCTGGGTAACTTGACAGGGGCAAAGCCATATATTTATACACAGAAGCTGGGTAAGGAAATGATCCAGAGAAACATCAGCAGGATTTTGAAACTAGCAGTTTATTGGAAGGATTCTCATCCTGATTAACTATACATGCTGATACCTGTAAACGAATAAACTACCCTGAAGATAGCAATGTGTGATAAAAGGGTCACATTTGGAATGCCTGTCATTCTGGTCTTCTAAATATGTACTACTTGTCATGACATACCAATTATTACCATACTGTCTCTCAAGTAAAAGTTTGTTCTTTTAAATAAAGGGTAATAAAACAAAAAAAAAAAGTCACAAGAAAAAAAAATGTCACAGAATTGTCCTGCTACAATGCTGTATATGGTTAGATTCCTAAATTTCTGTGTAAAAATATGTAAGTGTTTACTCCTATAATTTTTAAATTATTTTTTCTTCATATTTTATAGGGACTAAAAGTTTAACATATCAATACTTCATGGAAAATACCACTTCCATTTTGTGCCTAAGATGTTTGCTATTTAGATAAATAGGGTAAATGAAACTGCATATATTGCAAGGTAACACTAAGCTTGTCTTCTGAAAACTTAACAAGCTAAGTTTGCAGATCAAAAATTGGAGAAAAGGAAGGGCTGCAAGGACAGCCAACAATTTGGCTCTAGCCTTTCTAGATCATTGAAGACACAGGACATAGGAAAACCTGTGTGTAACATCATGTAACTCACATGTGTCCCATATTTTCTCATGAAGATTATGGAGCTACAGAAAAATGTTATCAATGATGTATAGTGTGCCTAAGGAGAGTCATATGGAGAGAAAACATTCTATCAGGCTTTCACACAGGGCAAATTGGTCAAGCAATGGCCGTGACTCATCCACATGGCTGACACTGACAAAAGATCTACAAAGTGCCGTACAGGGTAACAGGATAAATCCTGAGGATACTTGGCTGACCTTATCAGATGAAAAAGTTACATTTCTTGCTAGATAGGTCTTCCTTTATCATGGTCTTAATCATCCAGCAGGATTGTGTAGAAATGAGGCACATAAACTAAAACCATATTAATATTGTGAGCTATGAAAGGCTCAAGTGAAAAACCTGCGGATAACCCACTACTATTGTAGACCGCTAGACTGTGTTCAATTGTTTTGCTGAATTCTCACACATATAGTACTTACATGGCAATGAAATACCCATCTCTGACAGGACTAAACAAAAAAAGGGATACGAAGGAAGTATATTATATTTGATTGTACATGACTCCTAGCATAGATATGTAGCTACATTCGCTTAATTTCATTTCATGAGATGAAATACTTGTACTAATAATGTTTGGACAGCATATCCTGTCTGCAACCTGTACTATGGATAACCACTAAAAGATAAAAATGCACAGTGTAGTAATTATTGAATTTGCCCTATTGAGAAGTGTTATTTTTTTCAATAAAATAAATAAAAAAATAAAAATTAATGCTATATTGATGTACTGAGCTGTAAAAGGCTCAAGTGAACAACTTCTGACATTGTCAGTCCTATGGATAACCCACTACTATTATGGCTTAACGGACTATATTTCATTATTTTGTTGAATATTTAAGTGGTAATAGAACACCCATCTCTGTCAACACTAGAAAAAAAGGAGGTACAAATGAAGGATCATTTTGTATATGTATATACAAAATTGTTAGGATAGATATACAGCTAGATTCTCTTCACAGAATGAAAAGAAAGTGTTGTATTAATGTTTGGACAGAATATCATGTCTGCATCCTGTACTATGAATAACTACTACGAAGACAACAATATGCAATATATCAATTAGTGAAACTCTCTACTAATAGATTTTCAAACTGTCTCATTGCTATATGTTTCTCAAAATATTTTTTTCAAATTTGTGGGTTGTCTTTTCACTTTGTTCATTGTTTCTTTTATACACAAAAACTTCTCAATAAGAGAAGGTTCCAGTTGTTAATTCTTTCAAGTATTACCCATGCAATTTGATTTTTGTTCATGAATTCTTTGTCTACCCCTATGTCTTGAAGAGTTCCTCCTACTTTCAATTTCAGGAAACTCAGTGTTTCTGTTTTAATGTTCACCTCTTTCACCAATTTTCACTTAGTGCATGCTTAGTTCATGGTGATAGACCTGGATCAGGTTTCAGTTTTCGGAATTTAGAGAACCACTTTTTCCAGCACCATTTATTAAATGGTTCATCTGCTTCCAGCAAGCATATTTGGCACCTCTGCCAAAGATCAGGTGCCTGAGAGTATTCATTGAGGCATCTGCATCTTCTAATCTATTCCATTGATCCTCAGGTCTATTTTGTTGCCAGTAACATGCTGATTTTATCACAGGAGTTCTGTAGAATAATTTCAAGTCAGGAATTGCAATCCTTCTTGCCTTGTCTTTTCTATTTCATGTGTTTTATGGTTCCGCATAAACTTTAGGAATGATTTATCAAGGTCTGTCAGTAACTTGACATATTGGTGGTAGTTTGATAGGGAATGCATTAAATCTGTACAGAAATTTTGGGACTATGGCCGTTTTCTCAATATTGATTTTTCCTATCTAGGAGCAGGGAATATCTTTTCATTTTCTCAAATCCTCTACAATCAGTTTTCCAGAGAACTGTAATTTTCCTTGAAAAGGTCTTTGACTTCTGCAGTTAGATTGATTCCAAGGTATTGCATTTTTCGTGGTGCTACTGAAAAAGATAATCTTTCTCTAATTTCCCTCTCAATGTGTTTGTTATTTGCGCAGAGGAATGCTACTGACTTTTGCATATTGACTTTGTATCCTGCTTTACTACTAAATTTGTGTATCAATTCTACTAGCTTCTTGGTGGAGCTTTTTGTCTCTTCCAAGTAAAGTATCATGTCATCTGCAATAATGAGAATTTAACTTGTTCTTTACCTATTCTTGCTCCTGTTACTTAATTCTCTGGTCTGATGGCTCTTGGTAATGATTCCAGAACTATATTGAATAGGAGGGGTGATAGAGGACATCTTAATTTTTTACCAGAACTGACAGTAAAAGATTTCAGCATTTCCCCATTTAGAATTATATTAGCCCTTGGGTTGTCATGGCTGGCTTTTATCAGATTGAGGTAGGGGTTTCTATTCCAATTTTCTATAGGGCTTTGAACATAAATGAATCTTAGATTTTGTCAAAAGCCTCTTCTGCATGAATTGATATGATCCTGTGGTTTTTAGATTTCACTTAATTCATACAGTGTATTACTTATGTAGATTTGCAAATATTGAACTATCCTTGCATCACTGGGATGCATCCTGGGATGAATCCTACCTGATCACTGTGTATGATCTTCTTGATGATTTGCTGTATTCTGTTTGCTAGGATTTTTTAATCTTTGTTCATGAGGAGATTCCCTGGTTTTCGTATCAGTATAATACTTGCCTCCAGGAATGATTTTGGGTGGATTGCTTCCTTTTCAATATCATAGAACAGTTTGAGGAATACAGGGATTATATCTTCTGTAAATGTCTTGTAGAAATCAGCTGTGAATTCATCAGGACATGGATTTTCTTTCTTGCTAGGCTTTTCATTACATCTCGTATTTCATTGATTGGTATTGGTTTATTGAGAGCTGTTATATCTTCTTGATTCAGCTTTGTTCATTTGTACGTTTCTAGAATTCTGTCCATTTCATCTGTGTTTTTTACTATGTGAGATTAAAGATTCTCAAAGTACCTATTTAATTTCCACTGTGTCTGTGGTGATTACAACCTTTTCATTCCTTGTTGCTTGGGTCTGATTTTTTTCTTTCCTTGTTTTGGTGAGGTTAACTAGGGGCTTGTTGATTTTATTTAATCTTTCAAATAACCACCTTTTGGATTTCTTAATCCTTTGAACTGTTTTCTTTCTCTCAACTGAATTAATTTTTGCTCTAATCTTTATGATTTCTTTCCGATTTTAGGCTCTGGGTTTGGTTTTCTCTTCCTTTTCTAGATATCGGAGGTACAGAATTACAGTGTTTATTGGTTCAAGCTTTTTTTCCCCTTCTGTGAGTTCACTGCTATGAATTTCCCTCAAAGAACTGCTTTCATCGCATCCCATATATCCAATAAGTTATGCTAGAATTTTCATTAAATTGTAGATATTGTTGAATTTCTTGTTTAATTTCATTCTCCATCCATAGATTGCTGAGTAGTGTGTTGTTTAATTTCCGTGTATTTAAGGGTTTTTTATGGTTACATTTGTCACGTATTTCCAGTGTCATTGCACTGTCGACAGACAATATGTATGGGACAATTTCTGTTTCCTTGAATATACTTAAGCATGATCTATGGACTAGTATGTGGTCTGTTGTAGAAAATGGCCCATGTGCAGCTTTAAAAAATGTGTATGCATTTGTGCTTGGGTTCAGCACTCTGGATATGTCCATCAGGTCCATGTTTTCCTATCTCTTCTTCAGTTCTGCTAATTGTTTGTTAACTTTTTGTCTGGTTGACCTATCTTTTTGAGCTAAAGGGGAGTTAAAGTCTCCTGTTAAGACTAGGTCTTGGATATTAGATTTTTCATGCCCATTAAGATTTGTCTCATATAGTTGGGTGCTCCAGTGTTTGGTGCATAGATATTTATGGGAGTTACCTCTTCATCTTGAATTTTTCCTCTAACCAATATATAGTGGCCTTCTTTATTTCATTTGATCCTTCTTAGTTTGAAGTTGAGACTGTCTGAGAACAGAATTCCTACTCCTGCTTTTTTCTGAGGTGCTGGGGAATGTAGTTTTGTTTTCATCCTATAAATTTAAGCCCATGTACGTCTTTTTAAGTTAAGTGTATTTCTTGTATACAGCATATTGTTGGGTTTTGAGAGTCTCAGAAGTTCTCACTCACTCGGTGGGCCTGGAGGCACTGGTTCTGGGAGGTTGCAGGGCCATGGGTGCACAGTAGAGAGTGTCACTCATGAGGGTGCCTGAGTTCTGCTTTTCTGGATCTCTTTAATAGTGATTACTTTTCAAGTGCAGAAGCTTTTCAAAAATGAGATTCTATTTGTTAACTCTCTATCTATGGTTATGTCTGCAAGATTTCTACCTAGTCATTTCTGTCTCTTTCTAGAATATCTGTCAGTACTCTTTGTATTGTAGGTTGGTTTGTTATGAATGTCTTAGTTGTTTTTTGTTTTGGAACTATATCATATCTCCATTTAATTTACTAGATAACTTTACAAGATACCACAATCTAGGTTGAAATTGTTTTCTTTCAAGACTTAAAATACTTCACTCCAAGTTCTTCTTGGTTTGATGGTTTGTATTTAGAAATGTGCCATGATGTTTTACTCATTAATTTTATTTATGGACCCTGCCATTTTCTTCAATCCTGCCCATGCCCGCCCAGCCAGAAAGACTGGCCTAAGACAGTGGGACCGAATCTGGTAGCCTCCTGGATCCCGCCCAAAGCCCTCCCAGTGAGTGGGAATTTGCAGCACTCACTAGGCTTACCAGATCAGTGAGTGTGTGGTGAGTCTGAGGGACAGCCTTTGGCTTCTTCCCGCGCATGCAACCCGGATATCCGCCCCCAAGCCCACCAAACAAGTGACTGAAACTTCAGGGCCCACTCACCAGCAACTCCCCGGATCCCATGCCCTAAAGCCCACTGAGTGAGTTGGAATTTCCATGAATCCCTGGGCTTCAAAGTTCAGTCAATGGAGAGCTCCAGGCCCGCCACGCCAGAGAGACATTTCCCAGTGATCAATGGTCCCACAAAACTCCACTAGACCCAGCACAGCTGGGCCGACGAGTGAGAGCTGCAAGCCCACTGCGCGAGAGAGACATTTCCCATCAATCGCCAGTCCAACCCCACGGCCCCAGACCCAGCACAGCACAGCCTGTGAGTGAGGGCTCCAAGCCTGCCGCACCAGAGGGACCTTTAATAGCCTTCTCCTGTTCCAGCTCCTGGCCATGGACCCAGCACAGGTTAGTTGACCCAGCACAGTTTCGCCAGTGAATAAGAACATGCACTATCCTTTTGGGAGCCCAAGAGACCCCTAAACACCAGGCCGCCCACCTAGAGAGTGACATGCCTGAGACAGGAGGGCTGACTGGCAACTTTCCAGACCCTAGCACCAAAACCAGCCAAGATAGTGGGAATTTTCACTAGTCAATCTGCATTCCAATTCGTGCTCACTAGACCAGGGAACCGACAGAGGGGAACCATAGAAGCTACAGCAAAAAGGAACTGAACACAAAAACTAGATCCAGGACAGGCATAACTGGATAATCTGAAACTTAATAGACTGCCACTCGAATCTCACTACATGCTAAGGCTATGGCTGCACCAAAGCTCTACGCCAAAGGTCAGAGGTCAGTGCTATACAAAATGACAAGGACAAAGAGAAAAATGCAATCTCAGGACTCGAGTCCACCACAAACTGCAGAAGACACTAGCTTAGTTGAAATGAATGAATTAACTGAAACAGAAGCAAAGGAACAACTGCAGAAAGGTATAGAGGAAATCACATGAGAGTTAATATCTCAAAAAAAGAAATGCCTGAATACATAGCATCTGAGATAAAGAATCAAA
>PVKA01006883.1:35875-46498 GCA_004027165.1 Ctenomys sociabilis
AAAAAAAAAAAAAAAAAAAAAAATTAACAACCACCTGTAAAGAAGACATGGATAAGAAAATTGGAGGATCAGAAATATAATGGATTCCTTGAATGGGCAATACAGAAAACAAATAGAATGCATGAAACAGACTCAAAGAGATATAGAAGAACTAAAAATATCAATCAACAGTCTACAAAACCATTTGAATGAAAGCGAAGACAGAGTTTCAGATCTTGAAGTCGCTGGTGCAGCTAGTGAAAAGGTGACAAAGAATCTCTTAAAAACAACAAGAATGCAGGAAAAAATAATACATCACCTGCAAGATGATGCCAGATGAACAATGTGAGAATAATTGGTATCAATCAGAATGAAAGAGTCAATACAAGTGACATAAAAAGAATTTGGGGAGAAGTAATTGCAGATAACTTCCCAAATATGAGGAAACAATCCAACATTCAGGTCACCGAAGCATACAGAACAATAAATAACTTCAACCCAAGTAAAAACACACCAAGACATATAATAGTCAAAACCCCAGAAATTCAACACAAAAATAATATAGTGAAAGCTGCTAGAGAGAAGAAGCAGATCACATTCAAAGGAAAGCCCATCAGAATTACAGCCAACTTCTCTGCTCAAACAATGAAGGCAAGGAGAGCATGGAGCAGAGTTCTTCAAATCCTGCACAAAAATAAATTCCAGCCCAGAATATTATGCGCTGCAAAACTCTTTCAAGTTTGATGGAGAAGTGAAATACTTCCATGACGAAGAAAAACTAAAGAATTTCATGATGACAAAGCCACCCCTACACAGGCTGCTGAAAGATGTTCTAGAGAGAGACCACAATGACCAGAACTCCATGAATGAGAATGGAAGAAACTCACTAAACAGGACAGACAATTAAACACAGGATACAAAGGAGTAAACAACAGCAGCTAAATATCATCACAAACATAAGTCAACACAGTTCAATTATAACCATCAATGTAAACGGACTCAATTCACCAATTAAGATAAATAGACTGGCACAGTGGATTAGGAAATAAAATCTAACAATATGATGTATACAAGAAACACACTTCCCTCAAAAGGACATTCATAGGCTCAAACTCAAAGCATGCAACACAATACTACGTGCCCCAGCACCTCAGAAAAGAGCAGGAGTAGCAATTCTGCTCTCAGACAGTCTCAACTTCAAACCAAGAAGGATCAAACAACACAGAGAACGCCACTATATATTGGTCAGGGAAAAAATTCAACAGCGAGAGGTAACACTCATAAATATCTATGCACCAAACAAAGAAGCACCCAACTTTGTAAGACAAATCTTAATGGACATGAAAAACCTAATATCTAGGATCACAATCTTAACAGGAGACCTTAACAGCCCCTTATCTCAAAAATATAGATCAACTAGATAAAAAATTAGAAAGGAAGTAGCAGAACTGAACCAGAGCTTGGAAGAAATGGACCTGGTGGACATATACAGAGTGCTCCACCCAACCACAGCTGAATACACATTATTTTCAGCTATGCATGGGTCATTTTCCAAAATAGACCACATACTAGTCCATGGGTTATGCCTAAGTATATGCAAGAAAATAGAAATTATCCCATGCATATTGTCTGACCACAGTGCAATGAAATTGGAACTAAATGACAAACGAAACCAGAAAAACCCTCTAAATTCATGGAAATTAACCACCACCCTATTCAATCATCAATGGGTTGAAAGAAGAAATTCAACAAGAAATTCCACAATATCTACAATTCAATGAAAATTCAAGCGCAACTTACTGGAATTTATGGGATGCGATGAAAGCAGTTCTTAGTAGGAAAAATCATAGCTATGAACTCACACATTTGGAAAACAGGACAGGAAAAAATAAACACCCTAATGTTGCACCTAAGACATCCAGAAAAACAAGAGAAAACGAAACCCAGAGCACAAAGATGGGAAGAAATCATAAAGATTAGAACAGAAATTAATTCAATTGAGATGGGGAAAACAGTTCAAAGAATCCACAAATCATAAACTTGATTCTTTGAAATTGAGAAGCCTCTAGTCAACTTCATCAAAAAGAGGCAAGAAAAAGTTCAAGTACATTCAATAAGGAATGAAAAGGGTGAAATCACCACAGACCCAGCAGAAATTCAGAGGATTATTAATAGTTACTTTGAAATCTTTACGTTCACAGAATGGAAGACACAGAAGAAATGGATTGATTGATCGAAAGGTAAAAATTAGCAAAACTGAACCAAGAAGATATAATAACTCTCCATAAACTAATAACAGCCAATGAAATACAAAGTGTAATAAAAAGCCTAGAGACAAAGAAAAGTCCAGGTCCTGATGGATATACAGGGGAATTCTACAAGAAATTTATAGAAGATATAATCCTTACACTCCTCAGACTGTTCAATGAAATTGCAAAGGAAGCAGGACTCCCAAAATCATTTCTCGAGGCAAGTATTATACTGACTCGAAAATCAGGGAATAACACAACTAAAAAGGAGAACTACAGGCCAATCTCCCTCATGAACATAGACGCAAAAATACTCAATAAAATCCTCGCAAATAGAATATAGCAAATCATAAAGAAGATCATGCACCATGACCAGGTAGGATTCTTCCCAGGGATGCAAGGATGGTTCAGTATTCGAAAATCTATAAATGTAATACACTTCATTAATAGACTGAAGTCTAAAAACCACAGGATAATCTCAATTGATAAACAGAAAGTTTTTACAAAGTCCAACACTCATTCATGTTCAAAGTCCTACAGAAAAAGGAATAGATGGACTCTACCTTAGCTTCATAAATGCCATCACTGACAACTCAAATGCTCATATAATCAGAAATGGGGTAAAACTGAAATCTTTTACTCTTAAATCAGGTAGAAGACAAGGATGTCCTCGATTGCCCCTCCTATTCAATATAGTCTTGGAATCCTTAGCAACAGCCATTAGAAAAGTGAGAGAAATAAAGGGAATAAGAATAGGTAAATAAGTTAAATTATCACTGTTTGCAGATGACATGATACTTTACTTGGAAGACCCCAAAAATTCCACCAAGAAACTACTAGAACTGATATGGAAATTCAGTAGCATAGCAGGATACAAAGTCAATACTCAAAAGTCAATTGCATTCCTCTGCACAGATAACAAGCACACTGAAAGGAAAATAATAGAAACAGTACATTTACAATAGCCCTGCAGAAAATGAAATATCTTGGAATTCACTTAACCAAGGAAGTCGAAGATCTTTTCAAAGAAAATTACAACACCCTAAGAAAAGAGATTATAGAGGATTTCAGAAAATGGAAAGATTTCCCATGTTCCTGGATAGGAAGAACCAACATTGTGAAGATGGACATACTCCCAAAATTGCTGTACAGATTTAATGCAATCCCTATCAAACTCCCACCAACATACCTCCCAGAAATAGAGAACTTGTTCCTAAAATTTATTTGGAATCACAAACGACTTAGAATAGCAAAAGCAACCTTGGCCAATAAAGACAAGGCCGGAGCCATCACAATTCCTGACTTGAAATTATACTCCAAAGTCACTGTGATATAATCAACATGGCATTGGCAAAGAAATAGACCTGAGGATCAATGGAATAGATTGGAAGATGCAGAGGCATCTACAAAAACACTCAGCCATGTTATCTTTGAAAAAGGGGCTACACAAGCTCACTGGAAGAAAGATAGCCTCTTTAACAAATGTTTCTGGAAAACCTGGCTTTCTACATGTCAAAAACTAAAACTTGACCCACCTCTATCACCATGCACTAAACTACAGTCAAAATGAATTAAACATCTAAACATTAAAACAGAAACTCTCAATCTCCTGGAAGAGAAAGTAGGCGAAATTCTCTTGAAGACTTAGGGGTAGGTAAAGAGTTGATGAACAAACATATATTCGCATAGGCAACACGTGAAAGAATCAACACCTGGGATCAACTCTTCTTTAAGAGTTTCTGCACATCAAAAGAAATTGTCAAGAGAGTGAAAAGACAACCCACAATTTTTGAAAAAATCCTAACTAATAAGTAATCAGACAAAGGTCTGCTGTCTAGAATATATAAAGAACTAAGATATAACAGTGCCATCAAATTTAAAGACCCAATTCAGAAATGGGCATCTGAGATGAATACACACTTCACAGAGGATGAAACTAAAGAAGTGAATAAATATATAAGAAAAGCTCTACATCTCAAGCCATCTGAGAAGTGCAAATAAAACCAACACTGAGATACCATCTCACTCAGAAAGAATGGCTATCATAAGGAAATCAATCAACAAGAAATGTTGGAGAGGTTGTGGGGAAAAGGGCATACTTTTCCAGTGCTGGTGGGAATGTAGATTGGTACAACCATTGTAGAGTTCATTGTGGAGACTACTCAAAAGAGTAGGACTGGAAATCCCATTCAAGTCAGCTATCCTCCTACTTGAAATTTTTGCAGAGGAACTGAAAGCATTATATAAAAGCGATATGTGTGCACCTATGTTTATAGCAGCACAATTTGTAATAGCCAAATCTTGGAAACAACCAAGATGTCCGTCACATGACAAATGGTTGAAAAAGATGTGGTATTTCTATATGATGGGCATTACTCAGCTTTAAGAATGATAAGCTTGAAACATTTATATTGAAGTCAATGCCACTTGACCATATACTCATAAGTGAAATAAACCAGACACACATGTGCAAATATCATATAGTCTCCCTAGTATAAGAAGTCAACAGAAGAAATACAAATAGAAATGTACAACAACTAAATACAATTGAGTCAGATAGTTAGGGCAAATTGAATGGCATATGTTACAGGGTACTAGGCAACTTTTCTTCTGATAGTTAACAATCTAATTTCACAGGTGAAGATAGGAGAAATAGAAGAGCCACAAGGCCAGCCAACATTTTGGCCCTAGCCTTTCAAGGTTAGCGAAGACTCAGGACATATGGAAACCTGTACTGTAACATAATGGAACTTAGTTGTGCCCCAAATATTCTGATCAAGAAAATTATGTAATCTGTCCTATTAATGTGTCTTGAAACTGTCTCATTGTTATTTTTACTTCAATAAAATAATTAAATTAAATTAAAAAATATATATACATGTGCCTGAAAAAAAACTTTTATTTAGAAACAGCAATGAGATAGTTTCAAAAACCAATTAAAGGACTGTTTCAATAATTAATACATTGCATATAATTATGTTCTTAGTGGTTACTCATATTACAAGATGCACACATAATATCCTGTCAAAATACTATTAGTACAAACCTTTCTTCTCACTGAATTAAGAGAAAGCAACTGTATATCTATCCTATCTCTTTTGTATATAGAGATACATTATGGTCCTTCCTGTGTATCCCCTTTTTTGTTTGGTTTTCTTAGAGATGGATATTCCATTGCCATTGAAATATTGTAGGGGCATAAATTCACCAAAATAATCCAATATAGTCCAGTAGTCCGTAACAGTAGTGGATTATCTGTAGGACTGTCAATGTCAGAGGTTGTTGGCTTGAGGCTTTCACTGCTCAGCATATTAATATGGCTTTATTACCTCGTTTTTTGATTTTCTGCAGGATATTTAAGACCAAGATAAAGCAAGACCTATATAACAAGAAATGTAACTTTTGTATCTGATAAGGTCTGTCAAGTCCCCTCAGAATTTATCCTGAAACCCTGTACAGCAGTTGGTAGATCCTTTGTCATCGTCAGCCATGTGGATGAGTCACAGCCATTGCTTGACTCATCTTTGAAAGCCTGATACAAAGTTTTCTCTCCATGTGGGTCTTCATAGCCACACTCTATGTCATTAATCACGTTGCTCTGTGGGCTCCATAATCTCCTTAATCAGAAAATTTGGGACACAACTGAGTTACACGATGTTATAGTATAGGTTCTCCTATGTCTTGAGTTTTCACTCACCTTAAAAGGTTAGGACCAAAATGTTGGCTGTCCTTACAGCCCCCCTTTTTCTCTAATTTTTGGTGTGCAAACTTAGGCTGTTAACCCTCCAGAAGAGAAGATTACTTTTATCCAAGAACATATGCAATTGGGTTTAACCTCATTGTCTGAGTAGGCATCTTAGGCATAATGTAGAACAGATATTCTCCATCAAATGTTGGTATGTTGAACTTATATCCCTACAGAATATGGAGAAAAAAACTATAAAATAAAAAATATGAACAAACATTTACATATTTTTACACAGAAATTTAGAAATGTAACCATACACAGCTTTGTACCAGGATGATTCTGTGAATGTGCCATAATTTTGACGGTCATGACAGAAAAGCAAACCTTACATGGACTTTCCATCATAGGTGATCTGTTTCTTTTCTCTAACAGCTTTTCATACTGTTCTGTTTGCTGAATATCTGGCATCTTGATTTTTATCAGTCTAGGTATAGATTTATTTTGCCTACTACTAATTGAATTTGTATATGTCTCTCTTAACTATCTCTGCGATTGTTATTCCATGGTTGGAAGTTTTCTGCTACTACTTCTGTAGACACTTTATGTCATTTGGGCTAACTCCTGATCTCTCATTGACACGTATCACTCTTGTGCTCTTTTTGTTTGCATCATCTTCTAGCTGCTGCATTGTTTATTTCTCATTCCTGGTTGTTCTTAAGAGACCTTCTTTTTGTGTTCACTAGCTGCAATTTTGTCTTCAAGGTCTGAAACCCTATCTTCAGTTCTATTAAAGTGATTTTTCTGTTTTTAATGGAGTTCTTAATGTCTTGAATATCTATTTGAATCTGTTTTCTGGCTTACAATTCTTTTCTGTATTGTTTTTTCAATATTTAAACAATTTTTCCATTCTTCTAATTTTTTAATCTATGCCTTCAGTAGAAGTATAGATGGGCAAAGGAGATGGCCCAGTGGAATAAGCACTTAATTGGTGAGCACAGAGGCCTGAGTTTAATCAGGGGTTTGGTCAAAAATAAAGGTGCTGAGCAATTCATTCAAGATTGTTGTCATATAGTTTTTCACCTGAAAGATTATTTCTGATATGATTTATTCTATTTCCTCATGGTGTTGTTTATTTCCTTTAGTTGCTATCATTTCCAAGATGCAAGATGTGTGACTTTTAAGATCTTATGTTCTTGATTCCTGGACTTGTGCTGGATGAGCTCAAGGTCTCAGATTGACTTTTTATCCTTTTTTTGACATTTTTGAAGTTCCCAATGTTCGCCCAGGAACAATAGCAATATGAGTGTCGCAAGGTATGGGTCAGTAAGGCCTGACTGAAAGTGTGGGAGGAGTAGGCTCATCAAACCTATTGCTATGTGTGGTTCAGCATGGCTTCCACCATGGTAAAGGAAGGTCAAGTCATAGATCATAAATGTTCTGAGGATACTTGGGGAAGGCCAAATCTCACAAAGCTCTCAAGATGGTGGTAGGTCCAACCTTAACTCACTTGGTCCCTTTATTTATGAATATCTGCTTGACTTCTTAATAGTAGGGTAAGCCACCTAAGATCAGCAAAGCTTCCACACTGGTGGTTGTGAGTACAGACTGACAAGATCCCTGTAGCTGTCTGGTGTCGATCTACCTTCTAGTTCCAAAATATTTTTCCAAATCCAAGACAAAAAGCCTCCTGAGGCTCAAGGAAAACTTTCAACTGTGAAACTCTGCAATAGTAATTTTAAAACAAAGTTACATAAGACCAAGTTAAATGGACATAAATATAAATATTCTTCAAAAAAGAAGAAACAAAGTGATACAAAAGAATTGGACTAAAGCAATACCAAAACCCAACAAGGAAAACACAAATTCTCATCATCCCATGCCAAGAATTCATGAAGTGTGCTGCTGAGTTATGAGTTCTAGAAGGGTAGAAAGACCCATCTCAGGGCCAGGGAGGTGGGTCAGTGGAATAAACGCTTCCATGGCAAGCACAAGGGCCTGAGTTCCATCCCCGGTTCCGCCAAAAAAAAAAAAAAAAAAAAAAAAAAAAAAAAGAAAGACCCATCTTATGGCGTTGTTCTTTGGGACACAACGTGGCTTCTCTATTCTGGGCTTTGCCAACAGACTAGGTTTTCTCAGCAGACATTCCTTTTCCTGGCCTCTCCTTTGCAATGGACCCTCCATTGTACATTTGTTTTTATCTCCTTGGCTTCTCACATTGCTCTCTCAGTATCTCCTTCACTGGCCAATCAGAGCTTCCTTTACATTCTGGAAGAAACCCTTCAAAGAGGCTATTGCTGTCTTTTCTGGCAATTAGTTTTTAATCATTTAAGAAAATGCAAAACTCAGGTGAGCTCCAAATTTTCTGAACAAGGAGATTATGGAGCCACAGAGGAAACAGATTGAAGTTCTATAGTGTGCCTGGGGAGAGTCACATGAAGAGAAAACTTTCTCTCAAGCTCTCACAGAGAGCAAACTGGTCAAGCATTGCCTGTGACTCATCCACATGGATGACTCAGACAAAGGAACTACAGAATAATGTACAGGACTACAAGATAAACCCTGAGAGGACTTCACTGACCACATAGGAAATATAAAGTTCATGTGTTGGTATATAAGTCTTGATCTATCTAGGCCTTAACCATCCAGCAGAAAAGTACAAAAATGAAGTATACATCATGGGGCCATAATATTAAGCTGAGCTGTAAATGAATATGGTCGACAATTTCTTTGAATAACTCACTATTGTTGTAGAATGCTGGACTGTGTTGGATTGTGTTGTCGAGTTCAAGCACCTAAGTTAGTTGAATGACAATAGAGGGCCCACTTTTGACAGGTGTCGACAAAGGAAGGGGTGTAGAAAAAAAATCATGATGTGTGTATATAGATAGTACAGTTGTGATAAATAACGTTGTGCTTCTACATAATTCTATGAGAGGCAAGATCTGCACTAATGGTGGTTGGACAGGATATTATGTCGGCTTCTAATACTATGGTCATCCACTAGGAAAATAATTATTGAATTTTTGATATAATTCAGGTATAAAAAATAAGATAAGTAAGCAGCTACACTCTTAATTTACTAAGAGATCTGCTAAAATAATATCTGTAAATATAATATCATGTATGCACCTTGTACAATACCAAAACATTATGAAAACAGTTTGCAATGTATTAATTTATTGAATCTGTATTGTTAAGGTGTCTTGAAACTGTCTGATTGACAGTTGTAGTTCAATAAAATAAAAAAAAATAAAATAAATTTTAAAAAAAAGAAAATGCAAGAATATTTGTCAAACTGGCTATATAATCTTTTATCCTTCTGGCAATGTAGGAAAGAAGAAATTCTCCAAATTCTTAGCAACAATGGAAGTTATCAGTGGTTTTTGTTTTAGCCATTCTAAGTCAAGCTATGTCACATTTTGATTCCTAACTGGGTCCTAATGGTAGTGGTTTGGCCCTTTGTTGTTAGTATTCCTTCTTGAGTGAAGATATGCTTTGTTATGGTTGAATCCAATTCAATTTACACAATAGTTTTTTGTATATTGTGTATTGCTGGCTATACAACATCCATAAACATACACAAGAGTGTCATCATAAATTTGTGAGCAGTAGTCTTATTTATTGAATTTTTTTTAAATTTTCAGCCAATGAAAGGAATCATTTCCAGCTAGTTTCAGGCCAACATTATGTCAGAATGGGATTTTTTATGCTCCCTAACCTGCGGCATGTTTTTCATTTTGCCAGCTTTGATATTTATACTCAATTTTAGCAAATGAGAATGTCACAATTGTATTTGATGCAATGCATTGTATCACATATATAGGTTCGTATGACCACTGCCACACTCAGAGATATTGAACCAAAACTCTACCCTCAAAAAATCTCGTGGGCCACCTTTTATTGAAACCTGTCATCATTATACTTCTGAAAACCCTGGTTATTACTGACTTGGCCTTTTTTCTCATCTCTATGATTTAACATATCAAAAATATTATATAAACATATCAAACAGAATATTACCTGTGGAGTTTATTTTTAACAGCATATTATCTTCAAAGCACAGTGTAATTGATACCATTATTAAAACTTTCTCAATAATATTTTAGAACTCCTGGATAGCAATTCATTACATAGATGAACCATTTTTGCTTTTCTGCTGAAAAGAGAAATTGAACTTGTTCTTCTCATTCTGGTTGTACTAAATGAATCTTACAAATATTTGTGTACACAATTTTTAAAAATATATATGTAATAGTTTTGATAAAGAAACCATAAATATATGTATTCACTTGGTTGTAACAGTTAGCTCTGTGTATAATATGGACATGACTGAAGTAAACTAATCACCATAGCCATTACGTTTTTCAACCATGGTGAGATCTGCCAGACTTATTCTCATTATAATTTTGAAATACTTTATAAATTATTGTTGACTACAATAATAATTCTTCCATAAATTAGCCTTCAAAATCCCTTCTATCTTAAACTTTATAACCTTTGAACAACTTGTTGTATTTCCCTCCCCACATCCACACCTCCACATTTGGAAGGCATTTCATCCATTGCTTAATATAGACATTTAAAAAAAGTATAAATTTAATATTGACATGTAATAAAAAATAAAAATGATAGTATAGGAAGGGGTGGCTTTTTCATAAACAAATTCAGAGAAACCTTTACCTAGCTGTCATTTGGAAGTAAAGCATA
>PVKA01006883.1:46598-81114 GCA_004027165.1 Ctenomys sociabilis
AAAGAAAAAAAAAAAAAAAAAAAAAAAAAAAAAAAAAAAAAAAAAAAAAAAAAAAAAAAAAAAACCAAGACTTAAATGACCTTAGAATATACTTCATTCTTTATTTATAAAGCCTGATAAGCTGTTTACCATTGCTGGAAATTGCTGATGCATAGGCTCAGAGTATGACATTGATGGCTTCAGGATAGCAATTGCTTATGGGAATATAAATTGCATTAAATGTAACTCAAGGGGTTAATTTTATGAATGGAAATTGGACAAAGGCTCACAAATGTTTCTGTAAGGGCGCATGTATTGAACTCTTGTTTTCTGATTTGCTGCAAAGCTTAGATAGATAAACACATGACCTGTGTAACTTCATTATAAATAACCCTTGTCTACCAGGTTTTACTCCAGGTCTTGTCAATTTTTGTTCAAGTTGACCCTCTTCCGTTTCTACTTTTGAGTATTAAAGAAAGGGAGTCATGGAGCTTCTTTCATAGAAAAGAAGAAGACATGAAGCTTGAAAAGGTTGCCTAGGCAGTTATAAATTTCACTTATTCTTCCAAAGAACCATCTTTCCAATTTATTAATTCTTTGCATTTTTCTTACTTTCTATTACATTAATTTCTTTTCTGATCTTTATAATTTCCTCCCTTACTTGGACGTCGGGATTGACTTGCACTTCTTGTTCTAGAATCTTGAAGTACATCATAAAGTTATTTATTTGTGCTTATTTTTTCCTGATGGGAGAATTCATTCCTATAAATTTCCCTCTGAGGTATGCTTTCATTGAATCCCAAGGCTATTGGATTTCTGAGTGTTAATTTTCTATCCACTGCATTACTGAATTTGTTTACCAATTCTAGGGTTTTTATAAGAGATTTTTAGGTCTTTCTTGTAGAGTAGTGTGTCATCCTTGAATGATAATAATTTTTTTTCTTTCCAAGACTTATAACTTTTATTTCTCTCTCTTGTCTAATTGGCCCGGCTGATGTTTACAGAACTATATTAAATAGAAATAGCGGTAATGGACTTTCTTGTTTTATAAAAGACTTTAAAGTGAAATCTTTCACTTTTGACCATTTTGTATGATGTCAACTCTTGTTTTGTCATAATTGGCTCTTATCAGTTTGAGATAAAGACCATCTATTCCAAATTTTTCAAACTCTTTAAAGCTATATATTTTTTAATTTATTGAAGTACAAATATCAATGAGACAGTTTTAAGACACCTTAACAAAACGGATTCAATAAATTAATACACTGCAAACAGTTTTCATAATGTATTGGTATCCTACAAGGTGCATACATGATATTATGCTTACATACATTATTATAACAGATGTGCCTTATCAGTAAATTGAGACTGTAGCTGTTTACGCATCTTATTTTTTTACTTTCACTATATATCAAAAATTCAATACTTAATACTTTCTACTTTGCTATTTTCCTAGTGGTTGTCCATAGTACTAGAACCCGACATAATATCCTGTTCAACCACAATTAGTGCAAATCTTGCCTGTCATAGAATTATGTAGAAGCACGGTGTATCTATCCCAACTCTACTGTCCATAAAAACACATCAAGATTCTTTCTTTCTATACCCATTCCTTTGTCTACACCTGTCAAAGATGGGCACTCCATTGTCATTCAACCAATTTAGGTGTCTGAACTCAACAACGAATTCCAACACAGTCGATCTTTCGACAACAATAGTGAGTTATCTGAAGACGTTGTTGACCATAGCCACTTACAGTTCAATTTATGATTATGGCCACGCATTGTATACCTCATTTTTATACTTTTCTGCTGGATATTTAAGACCTAGATAGAGCAAGACCTGTATAGAAAAATATGTAGTTTTTGTTTTTGATGAGGTCAGTGAAGTCCCCTCAGGGTTTATCCTGTAATTCTGTACTTTATTCTGTAGATCCCTTGTCTGAATCATCCATGTGGATGAGTCACGGCCAATGCGTGACCATTTTGCTCTCCGTGAGAGCCTGAGAGAAAGTTTTCTCTCCATGTGACTCTCCCCAGGCACACTATAGAACTTTGATCCCTTTCCTCTGTGGCTCCATATTCTCCTTGTTCAGAAAATTTGGAGCTCCACTGAGTTTCATGATGTTGCAGTACAGGTTCTCCTATGTCCTGAGTCTTCACTGACCTTGAAAGCCTAGGGCCAAAATGTTGGCTGGCCTTATGGCTCTTCTACTTCTCCAATTTTGAGCTATGAAATTAGGTTGTTACCATGCAGAAGAAAACCTGATTAGAACCCTGAAGCATATGCTATTCACTTTGTCTTACCTGACACAATTGTTTTTAGTTGTTGTTTTACATTTCTACTTGTATTTCTTCTTTTCACTTCTTATCTACACTATTTGCACATGTGTGTCTGGTTTATTTCACTTGTGAGCATATGTTCAAGTGGCATCCAATTCAATATAAATGCTTCCAACTTATCAGTCTTAATAACTGAGTAATTGTCTGATTGACATTTGTATTTTGATGGAATGGAAATAAATGGAAAAAAAAAGAAAGAAAAAATAAAGAAAAAAATAAAATATTGATGCTTTTGTAAAAAAAAAAAATAACTGAGTAACACTCCATTAAATGGAACTGACACATCTTTTTCAACCATTCCTCATGTGATGGACATCTTGGTTGTTTCCAAGATTTTGCTATCACAAGTTGTGCTGCTATAAACATAGGTACACATATATCACTATGATATAATGTATGCAGATCCTCTGGGAAAATTTTCCAGTACGGGAATAGCCGACTTGAATGGGATTTCCAGTCCTACGCTTTGGAGGAGTCTCCACACTGATCTCCACAATTGTTGTACAAGTCTACATTCCAACCAGCAGTGGAGCAGTGTTCCCTTTTCCACACAAACTCTCCAACATTTATTATTGGTTGATTTCCTGATGATAACCATTCTTTCTGGAGTGAGGTGGTACCTCAATGGTGGTTTTATTTGCATTTCATGAATGGCTAGCAATGTGGAGACTTTTTTCATATATTTATTCACTTCTTTAATTTCGTCCTCTGAGAAGTGTGTATTCATCTCAGATGCCCATTTCTGTATTGGGTCTTTAAATGTGAGGGTTTTGTTATGTCTTAATTTTTTATATATTATAAGCAGCAGACCTTTCTCTGATTGCTTATTACTTAAGATTTTTTCAAAATTTGTTTGTTGTCTTTTCACTTTGTTGATAATGTCTTTTGACGTGAAGAAACTTCTCAAGAGAGGTGATGCCAGTTGTTGATGCTTTCAAGTGCTTCCCATGCGAATATATGTTTGTTCATGAACTCTTTACCTACCCCTATGTCTTCAAGAGTTCCTCCTACTTTCTCTTCCAGGAGATTGAGTGTTTCTGTTTTAATGTTTAGATCTTTAATCCATTTGACTTTAGATTAGTGCATGGTGATAAAGCTGCATCTAGTTTTAGTTTTTGGCATGTAGAAAGCCATGTTTTCTAGCACTATTCATTAAAGAGGCTATCTTTCTTCCAGTGAGCTTGTTTGGCCCCTTTCTCGAAGATCAGATGCCTGAGTGTGTCCATAGATGCTTCTTCATCTTCTAATCTATTCCATTGATCCTCAGGCCTGCTTCATTGCCAATACCATGTTGATTTTATCACACTGGCATTATAGCATAATTTCAAGTCATGAATTGTGATGCCTCCTGCCTTGTCTTTATTGGCCAAGATTGCCTTTGCTATTTTAGGTCGTTTGTGGTTCCAAATAAATTTTAGGAATGATTTCTCTAGGTCTGGGAGGTATGTTGGTGGCAGTTTGATAGGGATTACATTAAATCCATACAGCAATTTTGGGAGTATGGCCATTTTCAAGATGTTGGTTCTTCCTATGCGGGAGCATGGAATACCTTTCCATTTTCTGAAATCCTCCGTAATCTCCTTTTTTAGGATGTTGTAATTTTCTGTGAAAAGATCTTTGACTTCCTTGGTTAAGTGAATTCCAAGGTATTTCATTTTCCGCAGTGCTATTGTAAAGGGTATTGTTTCTATTGTTTCCCTTTCAGTGTGCTTGTTATCTGTGTAGAGCAATGCTATTGACTTTTGAGTATTGATTTTGTATCCTGCTATGCTACTGAATTTCCATATCAGTTCTAGTAGTTTCTTGGTGTAATTTTTAGGGTCTTCAAGTAAAGTATTATGTCATCTGCAAACAGTGATAATTTAACTTCTTCTTTACCTATCCTTATTCCCTTTTATTTCTCCCTCTTTCTAATGGCTGTTTCTAATGATTCCAAGACTATATTGAATAGGAGGGGTGATAGAGCACATCCTTTTCTTGTACCTGATTTAAGAGTAAAAGATTTCAGTTTCTCCTCATTTAGGATTACATTAGCTTGAGCATTGTCATACACGGCTTTTATTAAGTTAAGGTAAAGTCAATCTATTCCAATTTTCTGTAGGACCTTGAACATGAATGAGTGTTGGATTTTGTCAAAAGATTTCTCTGCATCAATTGAGAAGATCATGTGGTTTTTAGATTTCAGTCTATTAATATAGTGTATTAATTCGTACCTTTTGAGGAATCTGTCCATTTCTTCTGTGTCTTCTATTCTGTGAGCATAATTAATTGGTGAATTGAGTCCATTCACATTGATGGTTATAATTGAAATGTGTTAACTAACTAATTGATGTTTCTCATGATATTTACGTGGTATTGTTTACTCCTTTGTATCCTGTTTTAATTGTCTGTCCTGTTTAGTGAGTTTCTTCTGTTCTCCTTTGTGGAGTTCTGACCATAGTAGTCCCTCTCTAGAACGTCTTTCAGCAGCCTGTGAAGGGATGGCTTTGTCATCATCAAATTCTTTAGTTGTTTTTTGTCGTGGAAGTATTTCATTTCTCCATCAAACTTGAAAGAGAGTTTTGTGGGGTATAATAGTCTGGGCTGCAATTTGGTTTTGTGCAGGACTTGAAGAACTCCACTCCATCCTCTCCTAGCCCTCATGGTTTGTATAGAAAATTCCGCTGTAATTCTGATTGGTTTTCCTTTGAATGTGAGCTCCTTCTCTCTAGCGTCTTTCAGTATACTATTTTTGTGTGGGACTTCTTGACTATTATATGTCTCAGTAGGTTTTTACTTGGATTGAAGTTATTTGGTGTTCTGTATGCTTCAGTTACCTTAATGTTGTATGTTTCCTCATATTTGGGAAGTTTTCTGCAATCACTTCTCCCCAAATTCTTTTTATGTAAAAATATGGAGTACTTCATGAATTTGCATGTCATCCTTGCACATGGGCCATGCTAATCTTCTCTGTATCATTCCAATTTTAGTATATGTTTTGCAGAAGCGAGCATATCTATTCCTAATTAATTTATGGTTTTATCATGAATGGATATTGGGCAATGACAAATATTTTGTCTGTGTATACTGAGAATGTTAGATGATTTTCCATTTTTCTTCTACCTAAAAGCTTTATTTTCCATTTTAGTATGTATGTTTTTGCAAATAAGATATCCTAATTATTAGACTTGTCGTAATTGGCACTTTTGAGTAATATAGCAACTTCCTGTTTGAAAGAAGGACTACACTGTGAAGTTTTAGAAGAAACAGATTTAATTTTACTAACTTCCTACTTAGAAATTAGTGCTAAAAATGATGTGAACTGAATTTTTTTTTAAATTTTATTGAGAAACAAATAGCAATGAGACAGTTTCAAAACCGATTAGTAGGACACTTTCAATAATTAAAATGTTGCACATTGCTGTCTTCACACTGATTATTCATAGAGCAAGATCCGGACATGATATCCTGTCCAAGCACTATTAGTACAAATCTTTCTTCTCATTGAAGTAAGAGAAAGTCGTGTTTATCTATCCTAATTATTTTGTATATATATAAAATGGTCCTTCGTTTGTATCCTAGTTTTTGTTTCATTTTTTCAGAGATGGGTATTCCACTGACATTTAACTATGAGGCTCTGTTGATAAGATGTGTAACTTTTATTGGTTTATATATGTTGAAAAATCCCTGGATTCCTGGGATGAATCATTCTTGTCCATGATTTACAAACTCTTTGAGGATTTGTTGTTTTCTGTTTGTAATTAAAGATTTTGCATCTAAGTTCATTATGGAGATTGTTGTGTACTTCTCTTTCTTAGATGGATGCTTCTCTTGTTTTGGTATCAAGGTAATGTTTACTTCAAAAATGAATTTTGGAGTATTCCCTTCCCTTTCAATTTCATGAAAGAGTTTGAGTAACAATAGCCAAAAGCATATAAACTTCTTGTGAAATTAAACTGTGAATCCATTAGGACATGGACTTTCCTTTGATGTTAAGTTTTTAATTACATGTTCTATTTATTGACTGATATTTTTATTTAAAATTTTTGTATCTTCTTGATTCAGCTTTGGTAATTCATATCTATCTAGGAATGTAGGAATCTAGTCCATTTCTTCTGCATTTTCCATCTTACTAAAATAGTTTCTTGAAATAGGTATTGTTCAGGTTTGGATTTCTAAGTTATCCATTTTTATTTTATTCTAAGTTCATAATTTAAGATTTTTACTTCTTTTTTAGACAAGGTTGGCTAAGTGATTTTCAGTTTTGTTTAATGTTTCAAAGAACCAACTCTGACTTACTAATTCTATGTGCCAATTGTTTGTTTCCATTGCATTATAATTTCCCTCCTCTTATAAGCTGTGGGCTTGACTTGCTCTTCTTTTTCTAGAATACTAAGGTTCTACATTAGATTGTTTTTTGGAGTGTACTCTGCTTTCCTAATATGGGTATTCATTAAACTTTCCCTCATATGATTGCATTCACTGTGTCCCATAAGTTCTTGTATGTTGTATTAGCATTATCATTCAAGTGTAGAAAATGTCTAATTTTTCCTTCAATTTCATGTGAGAACCAGCGGTTGTTCACAAGGGTTTTACGTACTTTCCATATATTGATGAAATTCTTGGGGATTCATTTTCCATTGATTTCCAATTTCACATCACTGTGCTCTTATAGTATGCATAGGATAATTTCAATTCCTTTGCATTTAGTTAAGTATATTCTATGAACTAATATGTAGTCTATTTTGGAGAATTCTCACTTTCAGCTGAGAAGAGTATATATCATGATGTGCAGTGGAACACTCTGGAGATATGCATTAAATCCATTTCTTCAAAATATATATTTTACTTTGGTGGAATCAGGGATGCAACTCAGGCCCTTACTCTTTTTAAGGAAGCGTTTATTCACCTGAGCCATCTCCCTGACCCCAAAAATATTTTACTTCTAATATTTCATTGTTGATTAATTTGTCTAGTTGACAAATTCATGATAGTGGGGTATGGAGTTCCCACATTGCAAATGTGTTATTGCTTATTTCATTTTTCATATCCATTAATATTTGTTTTATATAGCTGGATTCATTGGCATTTGGTAATGAATGACAGACATATATTTTGTTGTCTCTTCCTCTTGAAATGTTCCCTTTACAAGATTGCATTGATTTTATTGATCTTTTTTGACCTTTCTCATCAGTGTTTGCTTGATATCCACATTCTCTGCTCATAAGTTAGCTACTTGTGATTTTTTTTTCACAAGTTTAATGGTGTATTCTTTTCCTTTCTTTGATTTTCAGTCTATGAATTTCTTTTTGAATTAAAAATGTTTCTTGTATGCAGAATATTTTGCATATTTTTCTTGATTCGTTCTACTTGTCTGCCTCTTTTTCTTAGTGAATTGAGACCATCAACATCAATTGCTTTAACTCATTATTACTGACTTATTCTTGATGTCTTGTGCCGTTCTTGGCTCCCTTTATTCCCTCTGTTTAATTACTTGCCTTGCATTGTAAATTTCTTCTTTTGCGGGGAGTAGAGTTGTAATGCTTCTTCTGTTTCTATAATGTCCTTCAGCACATTTTGGAATGCTGGTTTGGTACTCATGCATTTCCTCAGGTTATCTATTTGTGTAAATATCTTATTTCTCTATCAATTATTAAAGATAGTTTTACAGAGTACTGCTGTACGTTAGTTTTTTTTTTCTTTTTTAAAATAATTTTATTGTGCAAGAAGTAGCATTGTGATAGCTTCAAAACAGGCTAGTAGTACTGTTATAATAATTAATACATTGTATATTATTGTCTTTGTAATAGTTATTCACAGTACAAAATGCAGACGTGACATTGTTGAAACGTTATTAGGTCAAAACTTTCTTCTCATTGAATTAAGAGAAAGTAACTATATCTATGCTATTTGTTTACTTTTCTCAGAGATGTGTATTGCATTGTCATTCATATATTGTAGCTGCATGAATTCAGCAGAGTAGTCCAATATAGTCCATAACTAGACTAGTATTATAAACTACTGGACTATATTGGATTACTATTGGACTATATTTTATATTATAAAAATATGAAATGTATGAATTAGTTAAACCGTCCTCTTAATCAGTTTTGAAACTGTCTCACTGAGGTTTTTCAATAAAATTAAAAAAAAAGAAAAGACATAATTAAAAAAGAGTAGTGGGACCCCTGCCCTCAAGACCTCCAAGGGAGCTATCAGCTTGATCCACCCCCCAACAAGCCTGCCCTACAATTCCCCAGAACTCGTGCCCTAAAACCTGCCAAGTGAGTGAGAATTTCTGTGACATTTCCAGCACCTGATTCAGCCCAGCATGGCCCGGGGAGTGTTTGGGAGAGGATCGGTGCTCCACAGTGGTCCCAGTGCCATGGGCACAACAGAGGGGAAACACAGACACAAAGTTGAACCAGAAATGCTGTAGCAAAAAGGAGATGAACATAATAGCTAGGTCCAGGCCTGGCATACTAGAATAATCTCAAAATTAGGCACCGAATCTCATCATGACTAAGGTTATAACTGACCAAAGCTCTACACCAAAGTTCAGAGGTCAGTGCTACACAAAATGACAAAGCCAAGGAGCAAAATGCAATCTCAGGCCTCAAGCTGAAAAATGACAAGTGCAGAGGACACAAGCTCAGCTGAAATAAAGAATTAACAGAGTATGAAGCATAGAAACAACAGCAGAAAGATATAGAAGAACTCAGACAAGAATTAATACCTGACATAAAAAAATAAATTTTTGAGAAATGGAACAAATCCAGAAATGTATAGGGTATAACCAATCCCATCCATAACAAGTGCAGAGAACACTATTCCAGCTGAAACATATGAATTAATAGCCTCACAAGCAAATAAGTAAGAGCAGAAATGCAAAGAGAAACTCAGAACAGAAATAATTTCTGAAATAAAAAAGAAATCTTTGAAATCATAGCGTCTGAAGTAGAGAATCAATTCCAGAAATATATGGAGAAAACCCAAGTAGGAACAAATTCTGCAGTAAAAGAATTAATACCTATCTTTAAAGAAGACATTGATTTAAAAAAAATACAGGAGATTAAAAATATGACGGATTCCTAGAATGATCA
Source organism: Ctenomys sociabilis (assembly GCA_004027165.1). Classification (NCBI taxonomy): domain Eukaryota; kingdom Metazoa; phylum Chordata; class Mammalia; order Rodentia; family Ctenomyidae; genus Ctenomys; species Ctenomys sociabilis. Next base: position 56,002 of record PVKA01006883.1, read on the forward strand.
ACACAAGAAATAGATTAAATGGAGCAGAGTCAAAGACATATAAGAAGAACTTAAAATCTCAATCAAGAGCCTACAAAACAGTTTGAGTGAAAGCAAACACAGACTTTCACATCTTGAGTACTCTGCTGCAGCTAGTGAACAGATCAAAGAGGATCTCTTAAAAACAACTAGGATTCCAAAAAAAAAAAAAAAAAAAAAAAAAAAAAAAAAAAAAAAAAAAAAAAAAAAAAAAAAAAAAAAAAAAAACAATCCATCACCTTCAGGATCAACAGTGTGAGATAAATAGGCATCAGTGAGAAAGAAGGAGTCAATACAAATGATCTAAAAATAATATGGGCAGAAGTAATAACAGAAAACTTCCCAAATATGAGGAAACAATCTAACATTCAGGTAACCTAAGCATATAGAATGCCAAATAACTTCAACCCAACTAAAAACACACTGAGACAAATAATAGTCAATATGCCAAAAATCCAACTCAAGAATAATACACTGAAAGCTGCTAGAAAATACAAGTAGATCACCTTCAAAGGAAAACCCATCAGGATCACAGCCGACTTCACAGGTCATGAAGGCAAGGAGAGATTGGAACATAGTACTTCAAGTCCTCTATGAAAACAAATTAAGTTTCACATTACTGTATCCTGAAAAGCTCTCTTTCAAGTTTGATTCAGAAGTGAAATACTTCCATGACAAAGAACTACTAAAGAATTTTGTGATGACAAAGCCATTCCTACACAAGCTACTGAAAGATGTTCTAGAGAGGGACCACAATGGCCAGAACTCCATGAAGGAGAACTGAAGGAACCAACTAAATGGGGCAAATAATTGAAGATCAGGACAAAAAGGAATAAACAACAGCAGGTAAATAACATGACAATCATAAATGAACACATTTCAATTATAACCATCAATGTAAATGGACTCAATTCACCAATAAGAGAAATAGACTGTCACAGTGGATTAGGAAACAAAACCCAACAATATGCTGTATATAAGAAACACATTTAACTCAAAAGAACATTCATAAACTTAAAGTCAAAGGATGGAAAAAATACTATATGCCACAGCAAGTCAGAAAAAAAGCTTGAGTAGCAATTCTTTTCTCAGATAGTCTCAACTTCAAATAAAAATGATCAAATGAAATAAAGAAGACCACTATATATTGGTTAGCAAAAAATTCAAGAGGAAGATGTAACACCCACAAATATCTTTGCACCAAATACAAGAGCACCCAATTACATAAGACAAATCTTGATGGACATGAAAAATCTAATATGCAAGACCACAATCTTAAGAAGAGACCTCAACACCCCTCTATCTCAATAACATATGTCAACCAGACAAAAAATTAGCAAAGAAGTAGCAGAACTGAACCAGAGCTTGGAACAAATGGACCTGGTGGACATATACAGTGTTCCACCCAATCACAGCTGAATACACATCTATTTCAGCTGCACATGGGTCATTTTCCAAATTAGACCACATACTAATCCAGATGTCATGTGTAAGTATATGCAAGAAAACAGAAATTCTCCTGTGCGTATTATCCGACCACAGTGCAATGGAACTGCAAATAAACAACAGAAACCAGATAAACCCGCTAAATACATGGAAATTAAACAACACCTTACTCAGCAATCAATGGGTAACAGATGAAATTAAACCAGAAATTCAACAATATCCACAATTCAATGAAATTTCAACCACAACTTAACGGAATGTATGGGATGTCATGAAAACAGTTCTTAGAGGGAAAATCATAGCTATAAACTCACACATTAGGAAAACAAAATGGGAACAAATAAACACCCTATTGTTGCACCTCAGACATCTAGAAAAGGAAGAGCAAGCCAAAACCAGAGCCTAAAGATGGGAAGAAATCATGAAGATTAGAACAGAAATTAATTGAATAGAGATGAAGAAAACATTTTGAAGAATCAAGGAATCAAACAGCTGGATTTTTTAATCAAACGTAAAATCGATTATTCCATAGCTAACCTCATCAAAAAGAAGAAAAAAATTCAAATATAAGGAATGAAAAGGGTGGAATCACCACAGACCCACTGGAAATTCAGAATATTATCAATAGATACTTTGAGAAACTTTACCCTCACAAAAGAGAAGACAGAGAAGAAATGGAGGGATCCCTCAAAAGGTACAAATTACCAAAACTAAATTAACAAGATATAATATTTCTCAACAAACCACTAACAGCCAAAGAAATACAAAATACAATAAAAAGCCTGCCAACTAGGAGAACTCCAGGTACTGATGGATTCACAGCTGAATTCTACAAGAAATTTATAGAAGATAAATTCCCTACACTCCTCAAGCTCTTCAATGAAATTGAAAAGGAAGCAGTCCTCCCAAAATTATTTCTGGAGGCAAGTATTATACTGATTCCAAAACCAGAGAAAGACACAATGAAGAAAAAGAACTACAGGTCAATCTCCCTCATGAACATAGATGCAAAAATCCTCAATAATATCCTAGCAAAGGGAATACAGCAAATCATCAAGAAGATCAAACACCATGACCAGGCAGGTTTCAACCCAGGGATGCAAGGATAGTTCAATATTCCAAAATCTATAAATGTAACACACTATATTAATAGGTTAAAATCTAAAAACCATGAGATCATCTCAATTGATGCACAATTAGCTTTGACAAAGTCCAACACTCATTCATGTTTATAGTCCTACAGAAAATTGGAATAGAAGGGCTCTACTTCAATTTGATAAAGGCCATCTATGACAACCCAAAGACTAATATAATTGGAAACAGGGAAAAACTAAAATCTTTTACTCTTAGGTCTGGTACATGACAAGTATGTCCTCTATCACCCCTTCTATTCAATATAGTTTTGGAATCATTAGCAACAGGGATTAAAAAAGGGGGAGAAAAAAAAGGAATCAGAGTAGGTAAAGAAAAAAAATTACATTATCACTATTTGTATATGACATAATACTTTACTTGGAAGACGCAAAAACTCCACCAAGAAGCTACTAACATTGATACACAAATTCAGTAGCATAGCATGATACAAGGTCAATACTCAAAAGTCAATAGTATTACCCTACACAAATAAGAAACACACTGAGAAGGAAGCTATGGAAAAAATACCTTTTACAATAGCCCCCTGGAAAACTAAATACCTTGGAATTCACTTAACCAAGGAAGTCAAAGATCTTTTCATGGAAAATTATAGTACCCTAACAAAAGAGCTCATAGAGGATTTCAGAAAATGCAAAGATATTCCCTGCTACTGGATAAGAACAACCAATATCGTGAAGATGGACATGCTCCAAAAATTGTTCTACAGATTTAATGCAGTCTCTATCAAACTGTCACCAACATACCTCCCAGAGAAATCATTCCTAAAATTTATTTGGAACCAAAAAAGACCTAGAATAGCAAAGGCAATCATGGCCAACAAAGACAAGGCAAGAGATATCACAATTACTGACCTGAAATTATACTACAAAGCCACTGTGATAAAATCAACATGATGTTGGCAACGAAATAGACCTGAGGATCAACAGAATAGATGAGAAGACACAGAAGCCACCACGAACAAGCTCAATCACCTGATCTTCAACAAAGGGGCCAAACATGCTTACTGAAAGATAGATAGCCTCTTTAACAAATGGTGCTGGAAAAACTGACTTTATATATGCTAAAAACTAAAACTTGATCCCGGTCTATCACCAAATGCTAAGCTAAACTCAAAATGGTTTAAAGATCTAAACATTAAAACAGAAACACTCAATCTCCAGGAAAAGAAAGCAGGAGGAACTCTTGAAGACATAGAGGTAGGCAAAGAGTTCATGAACAAGCACGTATTCGTATGGGAAACACCTGAAAGAATTAACAACAGGGATCAACTCTTACTGAGAAGATTTTGCACGTCAAAAGTAATTATCAACAAAGTGAAAAGACAACACAGAAATTTCGAAAAAAATTTTGACTAATAAGCACTCAGACAAAGGCCTACACTCTAAAATTTGTAAAGAACTAAGGTACATTAGGACCCTCAAATTTAAAGACCCAATCCAGAAATGGGCATTGGAGATGAATACACACTTCTCAGAGCACGAAATTAAAGAAGCGAATGAATACAGTAAAAAAATGCTCCACATCACTAGCTGTCCATGAGACTCTAATTAAAACAATACTGAGACATAATCTCACTGCAGAAAAAATGGCTATCATAAAGAAATCAACCAAAAACAAATGTTGGAGAGGATGTGTGGATAAGGGCAAACTTCTCCTCTGCAGTTGGGAGTGTAGACTGGTTCCACCATTGTGGATATCAGTGTGGAGACTGCAAAACCAGGACTGGAAATCCCATTCACGCCATCGATCCCCCTACTCTGAATTTTCCCATAGGAACTGAAACCATCATATTATAGTGATATATGTGGACCTATGTTTATAGCAGCACAATTTGTGATACCCAAATCTTGGAAATGACCAAGATGCTCATCAAATGAGGAATATTTGAAGAAGTTGTGGTATTTTTATACAATGGAGTAATACTCAGCTATAAAGAATGATAAACTTGAAGCATTTATATTGAAGTGGATGCCACTTGAACATATGCTCATAAATGAAATAAACCAAACACACATGTGCAAATATTGTATATTCTTGCTAGTATAAGAAATCAAAAGAAGAAATACAAATTGAAAGGTAAAAAGAATTTAGTCCAATAGTTAGGATAAACTGAACTGCATATGTTGCAGGGTAATAATCAGCTTCTCTTCTGGATGATTAACAACCTAAGTTTTCAGATCAAAAATTGGACAATTGGAAGGGCTCCAAGGTTATCCAACATTTTGTCCCTAGACTTTCAAGGTCAGTGAAGACTCAAGACATAGGAGAACCTGTATTGTAACATTATGGAACTCAGTTGTGCCCCAAATTTTCTGAACAGAGAGATTATTTAGCCAGAGAGGAATGTGATCGATGATGTATAGTGTGCCTAACTAGAGTCACAAGGAGAGAAAACTTTCTCTCAGACTTTCACAAATAACGAACTGGTCAAGTAATGGCCTTGACTCATGCATATGGCTGACACTGACAAAGGATGTACAAAGTGATGTACAGGGTTACAGGATAAACCCTGAGAGGACTTCACTGACCTCATCAGATACAAAAGTTACATTTTTTGGTATATAGGTGTTGCTTTATCTTGGTTTTAACCATCTAGAAGAAAAGTATAAAAACGAGGTATATAGAATAATGCCATAACAATAAGAGTGCTGTAAATGGCTCTACTCAACAACTTCTTCAGATAACCCACTATTACTGTATACTTCTATACTGCATTGGATTGTTTTGCTGCATTGAAGCACCTATAAAAATTGAATGACAATAGAATACCCATCTTTGACAGGACTAAACAAAAATAAAGTGGGGATATAAAGAAAGAACCATTCTCTGTTTGTACAAACAGTACATTTAGGATAAATATGCAGTACTTTTGTGTAATTCCGTGAGAAGAAAGATTTGCACTAATAGTGTTGGGACAGGATACCCTGTCTGCTTCTTCTACTATGGATAACCACTAGGAAAATTATAATGTAGAAAGTATTAATTATTGAAACTATGCTATAATTCAGCTTTAAAAAATAAGCTACATTCTCTTAATTCATTGATTAGAGACATGTACTCTAATAGTGTCTGTAAGTAGAATATCATATATGCACCTTGTATGACAACAAACCATTATGAAAACAATATGCAATGTAGTTATTACTGAATCTGTCCTGTTAATTTGTTTTGAAACTTACTCATTCCTATTTGTTCTTCAATAAAAAATAAATAAATACACAAGGCCAGCCAACATTTTGGCCCTAGCCTTTCAAGGTCAACGAAGACTCAGGACATAGGAGAACCTGTACTGCAACATCATGGAACTCAGGTGAGCTCCAAATTTTCTGAACGAGGAGATTATGGAGCCACAGAGGAAAGAGATCAAAGTTCTATAGTGTGCCTGGGGAGAGTCACATGGAGAGAAAACTTTCCCTCAGGCTCTAACGAAGAGCACACTGGTCAAGCACTGGCCAAGACTCATCCACATGGATGACACAGACAAAGGATCTACAGAATAAGGTATAGGACTACAACATAAACCCTGAGGGGACTTCACTGACCCCATAAGAAACATAAAGTACATGTGTTGGTATATAAGTCTTACTCTATCTAGGTCTTAACCATCCAGCAGAAATGTATAAAAATGAAGTATACATTGCGGGGCCATAATATTAAGTTGAGCTGTAAGTGGCTATGGTCGACAACTTCTTCAGATAACTCACTATTGTTGTGGAATGCTGGACTATGTTGGATTGTGTTGTTGAGTTCTAACACCTAAAGGTGTAGACAAAGGAAGGGGTATAGAAAGGAAGAATCATCATGTGTGTGTATGGACAGTACAGTTGGGACAGATAATGCTGTGCTTCTACATAATTCTATGAGAGGCAAGATTTGCACTAATGGTGGTTGGACAGGATATTATGTCAGCTTCTAGCACTATGGACAACCACTAGGAAAATAACAAGGTAGAAAGTATTAATTATTGAATCTTTTATGTAATTCAGATATAAAAAAAAGATACGCAAACAGCTACACTCTCTTTATTTACTGATAAGAGACATACGGTATAATAATGTCTGTAAGTATAATATCATGTATGCACCTTCTGTGATACCAAAACATTATGAAAACTGTTTGAAATGTATTAACTTATCAGATCCATCTTGTCAAGGTATCTCAAAACTGTATCATTGATATTTGCACTTCAATAAAACAAAAAAAATGAAAATCAAAATTTCCACAAAAAAAAAATAAATACATGAATACATACCAAAGAAATTTTCTAACTTTTGCATACTCACCTCAAAAAGATAAGTATATGTGGCTGGTGATCTATGTTGGAAGAACTCTATCTGCACCTTTTGATTACATGCCTGATCTCCTTTTTAGTATAAAAATTGTCTTTTAATTGCAATGATCATCAAGGACTATTGACAAGGGTTTTGGGATGGCACATCTTTCTGGAGCTCATTGATTCTTGTATCAAATTGGGATCTTAAATGAATCATCACTAAGATGCCTCTAGCTGTGATGGTTTATTAATATATAGAACCCTTGACCCTGTATACATCCTTTTTATCCTATCCTATCTCTCATGGCATATTTTATGCTGCATTTTGCAGCTTGCCTAAAAGAATGCATTGTGTTGAAAGTAGAAGATTGTGTCTCTCTCATTACAAAAGAAAACATGCTATCTTTTCTAAAACTATTTTACTTTTAGTTGCACTGCAATGAAAATACTATAATCATCACCTAAAACTATAAAATCTCATTAATAATTACTCCATACATAATCATTTTTAATATTGTAATTTCTATTATCCCTCCAGAATCTGTTCCCATGAGAGCCATATTCCCTTCCATGATTTGGGCTTATAGATGGATAAACAGCTTCATTCTGAGTAACTAAGTCTGCAGAGATCATTAGCTTCTCAAGTCTTTTGGAGAAATAATATGTTGAGCAATTATCTCATAGCTGGTAAGTTAACAGTCCAGTAGGTTGATGAGGAACCCTCTGGACTCATTTGTCTCTGGCATTATCCAAATTGTCCTTTGGCTTTGGTAATGAAAATCAGGGCCTTCAGCTTTAAAACTAGTGTTTAATTAGGTTTCCCCAAAGTGATGGACAAGTCACAGTTGGAAAATTGATCTCCGTCTTGATTTCAAAGTGGAACATGTCTTGGAAAATTTTTACTAAGAGTTTGTAGATTTATAGGCATTTGAAAGATGAGATAGTCTAAACATTTGCAGCAATTATTCTGATTATGACTTCCAGTTCAATGGTTGGTTCATACCGAAAAGCAGAAGTAAAAATAGATGACCTGCCATAGTCATTCTGATCATATTGATGAAACCAGACCACAGGATTAGGTTGCCCATCAGATACTTCTCAAAAAGGGAAGTTGAAAGATGAACTATGAGAATCCAGAAAATATAACATCATAATTTTAAAAATAACACCACCCAGACATTTTAATGTTCCCAAATATATTCATTGTCCTTATAACATAGTTCAGTATACACAACTCCAAATCCAGCGGTCACCCCATGCCAACACTCTGTATCCCATACATATTCACTTGACTTCCACATACCGTAGTAAGCTCTGTGTGCAAATGAGGACTTCCTACAAAGGGGAGGAAAAAGAGGGCAGAAGGTGTTGTTGCCATGCATCAGCTCAACCTGAGGGTTACTGCAAAATATACCCTGGGAGTCCCATAATTTCTTAGGCTATGCTGCTTTGGTTACAGGCCTTTTCCATTACACAGAGACCTGTGGGGAAACAACAAGGTAGAAAGGGAGAGATGATGCATCACTAAAGCAAATTAACATTAGATTTCTCACATAAAATTATGGGCTAAGGTGTCCTATAAATTAATATGAAGAATTTAGTCACAGTTTAAAATAGTTATTAAAACATTGGCATTAAACTTTACAAGTCACACTGAAACTCTTTTGAAATAGGAGCATTCTGTAAACTCTTGATTTTTAAATAAATATCACTCATCTCTGCTTATACATTTCAAAAATGATACAAAAAATTTCACCACTTATGAGGAACTGCAAAGAGATAAGTGATAAAACATCAAGCCATTATTTATATTGTGTAATTTTATTTTTTGGGGGGGTTTAGTTATTCATTTTAAAAGGGAAATTAGTTGCAAACATGCTTAATGTTACTCATGAGATTGAGAATATTTTTCTTCATTATTATGGCTTAAATTCATTTCTGCACCATCAAAGTTGTCCTCATTTGTGATAGCTACTCTACCTAGATGGCAAATACCTCTCTAACTTCTTCATGCTTTCTGTCTTCTTCCTTTGACCGGTCATCCACTCCATTGTAACCACCCCTTGTGACCATCGAGTCTTTCATTTTGTTTTCATCACATAAACCTTAAGACCATAATTTAATGAAATAAATCAGACATACACACTTCAGTATCACACAATTTCTCTTATGTTAGAAATCCAAAATAACAATAAAGCACATAAATGAAAGACAAGTAATAGGAAATAGGGAAGTTGACTTTTGGCAAGAGGGAAAGTTATAAAGAGATGAAGGAAGGGAGTGGGAGGAAGTGGAAAGAGAAGGAAACAGAATTAAAATCTATTATCCACATCTACCAATTCCACCATTAGGAATATGATCATCATGTACTACAAATGTAGCAATAAAATTAAAAAGCAAAACAGTCTTAAAGATTGAGGTCACTCTACCTAAAACTCATCTCTCACCCAATTATTTTCCTGAGACTCATCTCCAAGGATCTTTTTAATCCACTCAGATGGGGTTCAATCTGTAAGCCCCTCCTGATACTCTCCATTGCCAATTTGGCACTTAAAATCCACATGTCTGAATCCAACTGTTACTCACTCTTTGCCTGTTTTTGGAAGTTAGCATGGCCAGAGTTTATGCCACTTTCTTTAATCTTGTGGGTGGAAACAATTTATGCATTTCTTACCAGGTCAATTAAAAATATAATTTAAAAACTTCTGTGCAAAGCTATAGTTTCAAACATATAAAATATTTAACAATAAAATCTCAAAAAAGATGTTCCTTTACAGAATGACATTTTAAAGACACTCATGGGGGCAAGGGAGATGGCTCAGTGGAATAAGTGCTTCCCTTGCAAGTGCAAGGGCCTGAGTTCAATCCCAGGTTCTGCAAAAAAAAAAAAAAAAAAAAAAAAAAAAGACATTCACCTTATTTCATGCATGTTTGTGCAGTTTGGAAAGAAATACAGTGATCTGTGGTTCATGAACTTAATTTATTCCATGATGGTGGAAAAATGGCCACTTTTTTCATCTATTTTTCAAGTGATAGGTATCTTGATTTTTTCCAAGATTTGGCTATCACAAAATCTGTTGCTATAAACATAGGTACACATATATCACTATGATATGATGTTTTCACTTCCTCTGGGAAAATTTTCAAAAGGGGATAGCTGTTTTGAATGGGATGTCCAGTCCTAGTTTTTTAAGGAGTCTCCACACTGATTTCCATAATGGTTGCACCACTCTACATTCCCAGTAGCAGTGGAGAAAGGTTCCTTTTTCCCCACAGCCTCTCCACTTATTGTTAGTTGGTTTGTTTATGATAGCCATTCTTTCTGGGGTGAGATGGTATCTCAATGTTGTTTCAATTCGCATTTCACAGATGGCTAGTGATGTAGATTATTTTTTGATGTATTTATTCACTTCTTTAATTTCATCCTCTGGGAACTGTGTATGCAACTTAGATTCCCATTTCTGGATTGTGTCTTTAAATTTGGGGGCACTAATGTTTTTTAGTTCTTTATAAGTTCTGGAAAGCAGACCTTTGTCTGAGTACTTATTTGTCAAGATTTTTTCGAAATTTGTGGTTTTTCTCTTCACTTGGTTGATAATTTCTTTTGACATGCAAAATCTTCTCAATAAGAGGAAGTCTGAGTCATTAATTCTTTCAAGAGGCACCCGTGTAATTTGATTTTTGTTCATGAACTCTTTCCTTCCCCTACATCTTCAAATGTTCCTCCTATTTTCTATTCCAGAACATTGAATGTGTCTGTTTTTTGATATTTAGATCCTTAACCCATTTAGACTTTAGCTTAGTGCATGATGAGAGACCTGGGTCAAGTTTTAGTTTTTGGCATACGGAGAGCCATTTTTTTCAGCACCATTTGTTAAAGAGGCTATCTTTCTTCCAGGAGGCATGTGCAGTACAGGGTTTCAGGATAAGTCCCAAGGGGACTTGACTGACATTATCAGATACAAAAGTTACACTTCTTGTTATATAGGTCTTGCTTTATCTTGGCCTTAAGCATCCAGCAAAAAAGGGAAGAAACTAGATATGAAAAGTAAAGCCATGTTAATATGCTGAGCGGTGAAAGGCTCAAGTCAGCAGGTTTGGGCATTGCCAATTCTGGGGGCAACCCACTAATATTGTGGACTACTTGACTATATTGGAATATTTTGCTGAATTTATGAACCTACAATATTTGGATGGCAATTGAAAACCTATTTCAGACAAAACTAAACTAAACTAAAAAAGGAGTTATAAATAAAGGACAATTTTGTATCTGTACATACAATGTAAGATAGATATATAGCTAATTTAATTCAATAAGAAGAAATATTTGTACTAATGGTGTTTAGACATGCTATCATGTCTGCATCTTGTGCTAAGAATGGCTACTACAAAGACAACGATATGCAGTGTATTAATTGTTGTAACTGTCCTACCAACCTGTTTTGAGGTTGCTCACTGCAATTTTTTCTCAATGAAGTTAATTTTAAAAACTGGCCACTTTTGTGTTCATGTGGAAAGATGGGCTGGGCACAGTCCTGTTTGTCACCCAGTGCAGAGTTTGCAAACAAAAACAGAGCTCTGCCAAATACTTCAGTTTGAGAAACAAATTGTTTGCAAACAAAAGCATCTTTGAACAAAGTTCACTGTGCATATTATGCAACATTACTGCTTTAACAAAAAGGAGGGGTCAGACCACAAAGGGCTTGAGTCATAGTTAAGGACCATGTGTTTTGTTTTTAATTAGAAATTTTCCAGCTCAGCCCATATTGCTTGGCATTATTGGTCAAGAAGAAGCTTCAAATCAATAATCAGGTACAGGAAGGAAAGATGGGGTAGAAGTGAACAGAAGTTAAAATATTTCCATACCAGCCCAAATGTACAAAAACATCTTGTGACTCTCATGACTCACCATACCCAATACTGTCATTTGCTATCATGTCTCCACATAGGAAACCAAAGTATTTCAAATGTCGTTATCAGTCTCATTTACACATCAAACTTCTCTCAAGCTCCTAACAGCATTCATCTAGTCCAGAGTCATGTCCTTCACAGACTAAAAGTTACACATAAGTCTCTTCTCTTGGACACAGGCCACCTTGCCATAGCCAGCAAGAAGAAAAGAACAAAGGTAAGAATTATGCAGAAGTTGTGTTTTAACCATAGTTATGTCTTTCCACTTATTCCATATAGATAACAAAATTGGGGAAGAGTATTCAGGGACTCATAGGTGCTTCAGAAGTAATAGGCAGGAAGCCAGAAATCTCCCTCTTGGGAACTTCAGTGCTGAAGAAAGATAGTAAGGGATTCTACACTGATAACCAAGATGGATACAAGATCCATCATGATTCACTTCATTTAAAACTCCTCTGGCAAAGCTGTGCAACTGATGAAATCAAGCAGTACCTTCTGTTTATGGGATTATACACTGTGGCTCAGCCAGATGTGAGGCTAAACTGTAGTACAAATTCAGTAACCTTCCATAATTACAGATTTCAGCCAAGTTTAGAAAAATTTGAGGGGCCTGAACCCTACAAAACCCCAATTCAGAGCAAAAGCAGTGCCCAGCCACCTGAAGAAGCTAAAAGCAAGAATAGGAAAATTAGCAATGATTGTTATATTATGTATGTTATCATCTATCTTTTTTCTCAGAGTATTATAATTTTTAATGCATAGATCTCTTCCTTCTTTTGTTAGAATGAATTCCTACGTATTTCTTTCTTTCTTTTTTTTGGTGAAGGATTTTTGTCTTGATTTCCTTCTTAGTAAGTATTTTTTGTGTACAGGAATACTATTGATTTTGAGTGTTTAATTTTTATTCACCTATTGTAGTAAATTTGTTTATTTATTCTCATAGTCTTTTTGTGACATTTAATTTTAACAAAAATAGTATAGTATTTTTATTACAAACATCCTGTAAGATCCACTCAAGTACACATATCTTAGAACAATTATACAGTGATAGACTGAAAATAGAAAATTCTCTGGAAAAGAATTGATCAAATTTATATGTTACCTTTGAGTTTAAAGATATAAGGAGATACTCTTCTTTTGTTAATGACTAACTTTTGGCTACCTGTGGATGACCTCACTGCCACACTGAGTATAATATAACTAGTGCACCAAATAATGCATACCTTTTGCTTTGAAATAATACATTATTGGGGCTGGGGAGATAACTCAGTAGAATAAGCACTTGCCTGGCAAGCACAAGGGCCTGAGTTCAATCCCTGGTTCTTCAAAAAAAGAAATAATACATTATGATAACACTAGTAGTATTCACCACAGTTTAGTTTATTATTTTTATTTATTTTTATGTATTTAGTACAAGGTCTCACTACACATATAGGACTCCACATTTTCAGCCTTCCAAGTGCTGGGACGACAGGTGCCCCCCACCATGCCCCGTCTCAATCCCTATCGCAGTGCAACCTGCGGGTGGGGCCAACGCAGCATCCTGGACATGAAACTCCAGCCCCTGCCTCTGTCTAAGCATGTGGTTTAATTCGCTGAGCTATCTGGCCAGCCCTACATCAGGTTAGTTTAATGCTTCTATCATTTTAATTTATAGCCTATTCTATTCTTTTCATATTTTTTGAGACAGGGTCTCACCTTGAGGTTCAGGCTGACCTTGAACACACTTTGTAGCCTGGACTGGATTTTTGGCACTTCTATGTAGAACATCATGTCATCTGCAAATAATGACAGTTTCACTGCTTCCTTTCCTATTTTTATTCTTATTTCTCATCTCATTGTTCTGGCTAATGTTTCTAGAAGTATGTTGAATAGGAGTGGTGATAGTGCACTTCGTTACCTTATTCCTAATTTTAGAGGGAAAGCTTTCAGGTTTTGTCCTTTTTGCATGATGCTGCCTGTTGGTTCGTCTTATATCACTCTTATCAGATTGAGGTAAAGACCACCTATTCTAGTTTTCTGTAAGGTTTTTATCATGAATGGGTGTTGGGATTTGTCAACATTTTTTCTGTATCTACTGAGATAATCATGTAATTTTTGTCTTTAGCTCTGTTGATATAGCGTATCACATTTAGGGATTTGTATATGGTGAAACATCTTTCCATCCCTCCAAGTAGAATGAATCCTACTTGGTCATTGTGTATACCCTGATTGATTACTTGCTGCATTCTGTTTACTAGCATTTTATTGAATGTTTTCATCTGTGTTCATTAAGGAGATTAGCCTGTAATTTTCTTTTCATGGGGTCTTTCTCTGGTTTTTGTACCAGTGTAATACTTGCCTCCAGAAATGAATTAGAGACAAATGCTTCCTTTTCAATCTCACTGAAGAGTTTGAGAAGAGTTGACATTGAATCTTCTCTAAACTTCTTATAAAATTCAGCAGTGAATCCATTAGTAGCTGAGCTTTTCTTTAAATTTTAATTGTTTTCTATTTCATTAACAGATATTTATTCAACATTGTTATCATTTCAGAAATTTCTCATCTTACCAAGTCCTGTCCTTCCCAAGCTATAGAGGGATGCCTAAGAAGCAGGGTTCCTCTGGAAAAGCTGATGGCTGAGTCCCCAGTCATTATCATTTTCTACTGTAATTATCTTCTCCTAACTTAACTGATCCAGCTCCATCATGAAATTCCTATTTTATTAGCTCATGCTTGCAGGACATAATGACTGCACTTCTTGTGGAGAGTGGATACATGTATGCAATGCATCTGGATTCTATTTTTATGCCTTTCCTTTCCCTTTTTCTCCCTTCCATCTCCTGAACCCCTTTCCATTGGAGAAGGATCAATCTCTTTACTTTCTCAACAGGTATATAGCGAACTTCTTTTTCTCTTTTGATAATTCATAGCTTGAAGTTTGCAGTGTCAGCCAACACACTAGTTATACCTGCTTTTTTCCTGGTCCTATCACATGGAATATCATTTTACACCCCTTTTTTTTAGGCAATGAATTTCTCCTTTAGCTAAATGTGTTCTGGTATACACATATTGTTGGAACTTGTTTCTTGGTCCATTTTTTCAGCCTTCAGCTTTCTTCAACTGGTTTATTGAGAACACTGAAATTGATGATTATAACTAATATACACTGGCTTATCATATTATTTTCCTGTTTTTTGTACCCTGTCTTTCAACTATATTTAATGTCTTGTCCTACCTGGTGGCTTCTATCTAATGCTGTTCTTGGAATTGTTGTTATCTCTTTCTATAATATCTTTCTGAACATTTTGGAGAGTTGGTTTAGTAATCATGAATTTCCTTAGTTGTTCTTGATCACATAAGTATTTTATTTCTTCCTTAATTCTGAAAAAGAGTTTTTCAAGACACCCCATTTGGTTAAGGACCTGTCCTTTGTCCCTTTCATCTCATTAGGCCCTCATGGTCAGATTGTTTAAGATAATTATATAGGTCCTTTTATATGTATCTTAAGCCCTGACTTTTCATTTGTTTTAAGTTAACTACTAAAGACCTGAACTGTATTTGTCTAATTTCTATCATTTGGTATCAACATAATAATACCAGAAAAGCCAAACAAATGGTGAGGACTTCCAAATATGAATTCTATGTCATTTGTGATCTGGAATCTGTTTTTAGAAAAAGACATTGGGATTTCAATTTGCATGATTGTAGAATTAAAAGCAATTGTCACTGTGAGACAGAAAGCCTCAGAAATTCATTTCTCCCCAACTCAATTGTATTTCTACATACTGTGTGATAGCAACCTAGAATTAGGTTATAGTATGAGTATAACGCTACTGAGAAAGTGGCTGTCCGCCATCCAATATTTACTGTAAAATAAATGAAATGCTATTTCTCTTCTCAAACAGATTAAGGCAGAGTGTAGGAAAAGAAATCTACAAACGCACATCATTCTCTGTAACCAGCCTAAACTCATTCATCAGTCACACACGGAGATCAGAGTACCATATTATATCATTAATAAATGAGCATGTGAGAAGAATACATCAAGGAAGACTTTAACTGAAATTTGAACTGAAATGCACAATTCAGTTCTCATATTTCTTTTATAAATTTGCCAACATATTAAGCTTTTAAACTAGAGAGGAATGAAAAGTTTGGTATGAGGAGATGTAAAAATAAGAAGAGGCAAAACACGGTGCCATTGTAAATAAAAATTTAGAAGTACTTCAAGGAATGATGATCAATATAGAAATGAGTTCCACTCCCTGTATTTCATAACAGATACAATAACTGTAAAGAATGATTATGGAAACACTAAATCTCCTCAAAGTGAAAGGATGTGGATATCTTGAAGACACAGGGTAGGCAGGAAGTTCATGAACAAAAAGCAAACCTCACAGGAAAAACTTCAAAGAATCAGCAGCTGGAAACTCCTATTAGTGAGAAGTTTCCATGTGTCAAAAAAATCACCAACAGAGTGAAAACACAATTGAAAAATTTGAAGGGGCAAGGGAGATGGCTCAGTGGAACAAACATTTCCCTGGCAAGTGTAAGGGCCTGAGTTAAATCCCTGATTCCACCAAAAAAAAAGAAAAGAAAAACGTGTTTTTTTGTTTGATTTTTGATTATTTGTTTGTTTCGTGTGGCTAACTTCTTTTTTCCTTTTTCTTTTTTATTATTATTTTTTTATTGAAGAACAAATAGCAACTAATAAGCACTTAACTAATAAGCATTGAGGCAAACGTCTTCTATCTAGAATACATAAGGAACTAAAAAGCATTAGGGCGCCAAAATTTGAAGACCTAATAAAAAAAAATGGGCATTTGATATGAATACACAGTTCTCAGAGGAAGAAATACAAGAGATAAGCAAATACCTGATAAAATGCTCTACATAATTCGAGAAATGCAAATTAAAACACCATTGAGATACCAGCTCACCCCAGAAAGAACATGTATCATAAATAAATCAACTAATAGTAAATTCTGGAGAGGCTGAGGGGAAAAGGAATCCTTCTCCACTGCTGGGGGTGTACACGGTATATACAATGGAAATCTGTGTGGAGATTCCTCAAAAAAAGTACGACTGGAAATCTGATTCAATCCAGCTATTCTCCTTCTGGGTATTGTCTCAAAAGAACTAAAATATCATACTGTAATGATATATATGCACCCATGTTTATAGCAGCACAATTTGTCATAGTCAAATCTTGGAAGCTACAAAAATGGGCACATTTCATAAAAAGATGACAACAATGTGGTATTTTTATACAATGGAGTATTATTCAACTATTTACAAAGATAATCTCATAGGCTTCATAGATAAGTGGATGCGACTACAGGTTATACTCAGAAGTGAAACAAACTGAATCCAGAATATGGAACAATCATATTTCCTCCGTAGTGTAAGAACCTGAAAGAAGAAATAAAAATGAAATGTATAAACAGATATAGTAAAATAGAAAAGGAACTTAAGGATTAAACAACAAAAAGCAGATGAAGGAGAAAAGATGAGAAAACAGGTGAGGAAAGCATACAAGTATGTATACAGATAGTTGAAGTGACTATACAAAAAATCTCCATCTCTTTTACAAAATAGCATTAATTGTAGAATTTTCATCTCGTTTAACTCGGTATGCTAATATGTATGATCTAAGCAAATACATCTAGCACTGCTGGCAGGACAAGCTGAGGGTGGAAGCCCAGCCACTGCATCTGCCTAAGGAGGGTCTTTAATCCACTGAGCTATTTGGCCTACCCTAGAATTTTCACCAAGATTACGCTGTATACTGATATCAGAGATCTGAGCAACTACACTGAGGACAGCATTATGTAATATAAAACCTATGGTTCAATACCTCACATTTTGGTCTTCTAAATGTGTACAGTTTCTGTCTTGCAATTATTATGCTCTATAAAATATGTTTTAAAAGACAGGCAAAAAGTTAATATTTCTTGAAAGCAAGCATCAATATTCACTTATTTTTCTAGTCTTGCATAACCATATCTGAGCAAGAGATTTGATGATAAAAATGGATAATAGAACTATCATGATGAATTAGCTATTCCTGCTTTCAAAATCTGTAACATCTGTATTGCTATATGTTATCTTGTTTCTTTTTTCTGTTTTTCCTTCTGTTTTTACTCTTCAAAATAAAATTAAATTAAAAGTTAAAAAAAAAAAAGAAAAGAAAAGAACAACTGGGTGCTTCTACATAATTCTAGGGAAAGGGAAAAGAAGATCTCTGCTGCTCTCCTGCAGGGGATTTCAGCTTGGTCATGTGACTTTTCCCCTTTTCTTTTATATTTTTTTTAAAGATAATAAAAAGAATTTTAGACATTGTTGATAGAGGGCCTACTCATCAGTGCAGAGAAGCCAGTATCTGCAGTCAGTAAAATCTAAATTTGAGCCAAGATATGTGAGATTACTTAACCTCTGAAAGTCTGTTTCCTCCCCTGAAACACAGGGACAGTAATTTCCACATATCAAGGGGAGGCCTAAGAACATGAAGCAGGTGCTAAACATTTGTTTGTGTTCCCAGGAACAGCTGTGCAGAGCTTCTGAGCGTGAAAGAAATCATCCTACCCAGTGGCACAGAATTAAGAGGATGGATGAATTTTCATCTCTCTACATAGTGAAGATCCAAAACTTGTTGATAGTCATCTTTGCCCTGATAGGGCTCCCTGGAAATGCAACTGTGCTCTGGATCCTGGGAATTCAAAGGCACAAGAAGCCCATCTCAGTCTACATCTTCAACCTGGCCGCATCAGACTTCCTTTTCCTCTGCTGCCTCCTTATATTCTACTTGTGGGAACTCATAGACCACTTTGACTACAAGTACTACAACTATATACATGCTCTAGGGATGTTTTTCTACACCACTGGTCTGTTTATGCTCAGTGTCATCAGCACTGAACGCTGCCTGGCAGTCCTGCTCCCCATCTGGTACCACTGCCACCGGCCAAGACACACCTCAGCTGTCATGTGTTCCCTGTTCTGGGCTCTGTCCCTACTGCTCTCTATCCTAATACACATCTCATGTTACTTTCCCCTTTTATTTGCTCAGCTGTGTGAAGGGCTGTATTTCTTCACAGCTTCATTTGTAGTCACTTTATTTGTGGTTCTCTGTGGGTCCAACCTGGCCTTGCTGGTCAGGATGCTCTGTGGTTCCACAAGGTTGCCACTCACCAGGCTGTGTGTGACCATTGGGGTCACAGTGCTGGTCTTCGTCCTCTGTAGCCTGCCTCTATGTATCATATCAATCTGGACCTGGAGCAATAAGATTTACTATACAATGGATCATTGGAATTTTGTCGTCCTTGAAAATACTGCTTTTATGATGTCTAGTATCAACAGCAGTGCCAACCCCATCATCTACTTCTTTGTTGGCTCCTTTAGGCAGAAACAGCATCGAAGACAGGCGCAGTGGTCCCTGAAGGTTGTTCTTCAGAAGGCCTTGGAGGACGTGGGTGAGGGGGAAGAAAGTGGAGAAAGGTTTCCTCAGGAAAGTGTACAGATGTCACAGTCTGTGGGGAGCAGCTGACCCACAGCTGAGCCAGAGATCATGAAACTCCTCGGGTCTAAGCAAAGGTAGTCCTAGGAACCAAGAATGTCAGAGGCAAACCATATGAACAAGTTGGCCTCTCGCTCAGCAGCATATCAGAAGGAGTCTGGCCTTGGTGTTCCTCCCATAAACAGACTGTTCTGAAAATTTTCCACTGCCTGAGTTGTTCCCAAAATAATGAGACTTTGCAGTTTCAACCCCATATGCACACTGTCCCTGTTTACTTTGTATAAATAAACACACTGGGCTGCTTGTCATTCAAAGGGCTGAAACACATGCCATCCCAGTTCTCCTTCTCTTGTTTGTCTAGCTTTTTATAAGAAACCAGAAACTTCTATTGCTTTTCCAATGTTATCATTTTATGAGTGTGAGTACCATATATGAAAGTTAATATTTTTTACAATCTCATACTTAAAGTATTTCCTCTGCATACATTTAAAATTGCATTAGACAATATTACAGCTGTTACTTTTGCCATTAAATAAACTTTAGAAAACTCAAAAACAAGAAACATTGCATTTATCTGTAATTTTGCTCACAGAGAACTGCATTCTTGAGAGTTTATTTCATCTTATTGCCTCCCTTTGATTTTTTTTTAGGGTAAGTTTCCTTAAAATCATTTCACTTGTCTTTTCATTTCACAACACCTTCAATATTCCTGAATTCCTTAATGGCATTTCAATGTGTATCAGACTCTGCATTGATAGTTCTTTGAGACCTAAAACATGTTTACTTGTTATTTTACTCTCTGTTACTTCTAATGAAAATTGGACTGTCATATAGATTTCTCCATGGGTAATATGTCATGTTTCTTTACCTAGATTCAGGTATATTTTCCTATTCACCTTAACTTTCAAATGTTTGTGATATGTCGTATTTTGGCATAAATTTATTTTATGTAACACTTGCATAATTTTATTTTACAATAGTTATATCCCCTTAACTACATGGCATGCTGGCCCCACCCTCAGGGAATGCTGAGATGCAAGCAAGACTGGGGTGGTGGTATGTGCCTGTAATACCTGAAAAAAGGAGAATCAATATGAGTCTGATCTGTGTAATGAGACCCTGTGACCCTATACGAAATACATTTTAAAAAATAAAATGAATAATTATAGATGCAGAGGGAGTTGTAAAATTAGTAACATCTCATGTAAAGTTTTTCCTATTTTGCATTATTAGTAAGGCTTTCCACAGTGTTTTGGAACTGTAAAATCGTTATACTGATAATAATTTAATACTGCCTAACAGATTGTATTTGTCAACTCACGAGACTTTTGCATGCATACATTTGTACGTGTGTGTAGATTACAGTTGGCAAAAGTATGAATTGATGAATTCAACAACACAATTATGCTACAAAACTGCTCCAATAAAGCAAAGGAATGCCTTGTGTCATCCGTATATAGTTTCACATAAACCATACTCCTTCCGGTGCCTTTTCTTTGCAACAATTAGTCTGTTGTCTCCATAATTTTGGCAATTTAAGAATGCTATATAAATGTAATCATATGGTAAACGGCCTTTGGAAATCTTTGTTTTTATTTCTCATTAATGTCATAGAGGTCCATTTTACTTGCGTATATTAACTCTATATTCCTTTTCATTTCAAGGTAATGCTCCATGGTGTAGATGATTTGTTTACCCAAATATTCATTGCAAAACATAGGGGTTGTTTTCAGTTCCTCACTATTACTAATAAAACCGTTATAAAATATTTTGCACAAGTCATTCTGTTCTTTAAATTATTTCTATTCTGAGTCTCTTATTGTCTTGGTTACTTTTCTCTCATCGCCGAGACAAAATAACATAACACCAGAATTAAGGAAAGAAGGGCTTGTTTACCTCACAGTTAGTGGAGGTTTCAGGCCACACTCATCTGACTCCAAGGCAGAGTGGCACATGGAAGAGGGCAGCTGTACCTGGTGGCAGAAGACAGAAAAGAGCAACAGGAGGAGCGGTGGCTGTGGCAGTAGCAAGCCTCTCTCCCTTCCTGATATTGCACTCAGGATATCCACCCCAGGGCAGCTGCACAACTCACACCCATAATCCAAGCATTTGATCATGAATTAATCTCAAACCCTAGAGGCCTGCCCAGTAACTGCATGAGGCTTAGGAGGAGCAGCTAGACACAAATCATAACATTCATATAAGAGAAATCATGCCATATTTAACTGCATATATCTTATTAAGTTCACCTAATACTAGAGTTTCAAGGTGCATCCATTTTCTTGCACATTACTATAATTCAGAGAGTTCTTGCAGAAGGTCTTCCATTACTTGCTTTGGTTCCAGAAAAACGTGTTGATTATGCTCCATTCTGTTTGGCAACCACTGTAGGAGAGGCCTGCTGGCACCAGCATCTGATTGCACAGCTTCTCAGTAAACACTGAGCCATTATGGATCATGGTGAAGGAGCCAAGATGCTGAAGGCTGTGAATCCTGAGAGGTTTACCATTCCTCCAGGAACAGGAGCTTAGTCAACTCTGGGTTGATTCAGAGTACGCTTTCCCAGTGGAGATATGAGGTACAATATGAACTGGGACTTCAATTCTTTTATAGTCTGTCATTCCTTGGTCCTGTATAGATTGGAATCAAATAAAAAGCACCTGGCCAATCTGTTTTCATCCTCAGTGAAAAAGGAAAGAATCAGTGTACAAATCCTTGACGGGTCAGCTGGTCCGTGGCTTGTTTGAGAACATCAGTGTACGAGGACTGAAGGTTTCTCTGAGGATGAGAACGATGCCACCCACAATGTTCATGGGGCAACCTGGTCCATTGGCCAACCTCTCCGCCTCTGCTGCAGCCCATGGCAGGTACTCTGCAGAAATTTCTATTCATTCCGTTCTCTCATCAGAACATCACACGACGGTGACCGAATTAATCTGAGTAGTTCTGACGGTATCAAAGTTTTCAGCAGTTCCTTACCATTTGTGTTGTCATTCAATGCTCCTGGGTGTGAGTGCTACACTCCGCCTGGGGCAGATAGCCTGAAAACGGGTTGTTTTCTGCTGCCCCTGTTGCTGCTGTTGCTCCTATTTGCTGTTGCAATTTGCTGCCACCATGAGGGGTTGTTTTGCTCCACCCTATGTCACTCTGTCTTGGAGAGAGCTGAGTGTGAACTAAAACTGCTAATAACTATGAGATAAATAAAACATTCAAAAACAAAAACCCTTCCCTTCCTTCATTTTGGGTGTCAGGTATTTTTCCCAGCAATGGGAGAAGAGTAACTGCGACAAATGATGTAAGGGTATTCCAAGCAAAATAAATATTATCAGAGCAAGAGTAAATATCTTGAGAGAAATTAATGAAAATAGTTTTTACTGTAGTATTTTTAAAATTTAATCATTCACCATAGTTGTCATTCATGCTTCATAAACTATCTCTTGTAAGTTAAAAAGTGATGAAATATGCAGCAGTAGAAGTAAAACTTAAAAACACTTTGTTCATTTAAAAGGCCTAAGAGTGGGTGTGGTGGCACAAGCCTGTGATCCTAGCTCCTGGGAGGCTGTAAACAGACAGATCACTACCAGTCTGATCTTTAGCGAGACGCTGACTATCGTGTAGACCGTTCCCTTAAAAAAAATTACAATAAAAGTAAAAATAAAAGGCCTGAAATGACAAACAAGTCATATAATTTATGTAAAATTCTAAGAATACATAACTCAAAAAGTAAATGAGTGTCAGAGCTAGAGAAAAGCATGAGGAACAGTAATGGTGAAAGACTGCTAACAGAAGCAGACTTGCTTCTGTGGTGATGGCAACGTTCTAAAATGAATGTGATGAAACCGGCCAGAGACCGTACGCCCGACTCTGCCATCCTCCTCCATCCCGCCTGCGCCCACCCAGCCCCAGAGATCGGCCCGAGACAGCGCAACCCACAGGCTGAGACAGCAGCTGACTTCAGCAGCCTCCTGGATCCCGCCCCAAGCTCTCCCAGCGAGTGGGAATTTTCAGGACTCACCAGGCTTCTCAGATCACTGAGAGTGTGCTGCGTCTGAGGGAGAGCCATTGGCTTCCTCCCACGCACGCTACACGGATCCCTGCCCCCAACCCCTCCAAGCCAGTGACTGGCCTGAAACCTCAGGACCCACTAACCAGCACCTCCCCAGATCCCCTGCCCTAACGCCCGCTGAACGAGTGGGAATTTCCCCGATTCTCTGGGCAGCAAAGTTCAGTGAGTGTAGAACTCCAGGCCCACCGTGCCCGAGAGACATTTCGCACGGATTCCCAGCCCCCCATCCCCCATGGACCAGTGAGAGCTCCAGGCACACTGTGCCAGAGAAACATTTGCAAGTGATTGACGGTCCCACCCCACAGCCCCAGACCCAGTGCAGGTCGGCCTGGAGTGAGAACTCCAACCCTTCCACTCCGGAGGGACATTTCTCTGCAATCCTCATCCCACACCGCAGACCAAAACCCAGCACATCCTGGCCTGCAAGTTAGGGCTCCAGGCCCACTGCACCAGAGGGACCTTTCCCAGCCTTCTCCGGTTATGGCCTGTAGACTCAGACCCAGCACAGGATGGCCAACCCAGTACAGCCTACTCAGTGAATAAGATCATCCACTATTCTTTTGTGAGCCCAGAAGACCCACCAAAGCCCACACATGCCCTCCTAGGGAATGACCTGCCAGACACAGGAGGGCTGACCCTGGGAACCAACAGAGGGGAACCAAAGGAGCTGCAGCAAAAAAGGAGCTGAACACAACAGCTAGATCCAGGATAGGCATACCTGGAAAATCTCAAACTTAGTACACTGGCACCCGAATCTCATAACAAGCTAAGGTTATAGCTGCACCAAAGCTCTACACCAAAGGTCAAAGGTCAGTGCTATACAAAATGAAGAAGAGAAGGGGGAAAATGCAATCCCAGACCTTGAGTCCATCAGGAAGGGCAGAGGACACTAGCTCAGCTGCAATGAATGAACTAACAGATAGAGCAGCAAAGGAACAACAGCAGAAAGCTATAGAGGAAATAAAATGAGAAGTAATTCCCAAAATTAAAAAAGAAATATCTGAATACATAGTATCTGAAATAAAGAGAGAATACCAGAAACATTGGGTGGAAAAACTATGCTCACCCAGAACAGGTGCAGAGAGCACTATTCCAGCTGATATATATGAATTAACAGCATCTGAAGCAAAGAAACAACAGCAGAAAGATCATGAGGAACTCAAAGCAGAAATAAGTTCTGAAATCAAAAAGAACTTTTTGAAGTCATAGGATCTGAAATACCTAAACAAGCCCAGAAATATACAGAGGAAATCTAACTTGGAAGAAACACAGCAGAAAAAGAATTAATAACTACCTCTAAAGAAATCATGGATAAAAAAAACTGAGGAGATCAGAAATATGACGGATTTGAATAAGCAATACAGAAAAGAAATAGAACACATGAAACACAGTCAAAGAGATATAGAAAAACTAAAAATATCAATCACGAGTCTACAAAACCGTCTGAGTGAAAGTGAAGACAGAGTTTCAGATCTTGAAGATGCTGGAGCAGCTACTGAAAAGGTGAGAAAGGATCTCTTAGAAACAACAAGAATGTAGGAAAAAATAATCTATCACCTGCAAGATGACGCCAGGATGAACAATGTGAGAATAATTGGTATCAGTGAGAATGAAGGAGTCAATACAAATGCCATAAAAAGGATTTGGGGAGAAATAATTGCTGAAAAACCTCCCAAATATGAGGAAACAATCCAACATTCAGGTCACCGAAGCATACAGAATACCAAATAACTTCAACCCAAGTAGAAA